>JZKD02S1734322.1:261583-294934 GCA_000966675.3 Picea glauca | reverse complement strand
TAAATTAATTCGAAAAAAATTATTTACTAAATGATTATTAATTAACGTTGTAACTACTTAGGATGCAAAAAGACTGATTATCGATAGTGAAACCTTGAACTAACCGGTACTTGTAATCATGCTTCATATTTGTTGGAATTAGATGTTTCAAATGGCTCATTAAAATTTTATTAAGTATAATAAAAGTTATTTATACATCTTTGTTTATTAGGGAACATAAATATATATTTATATATTTTCCTCTTTCCTAAACTATTATCATAATCCACTCATGGTTATCCATTATTCAAAAGCTAGATTACAAAAACATGAAAACTAAATTGAATCTAAGGTAAAAGTTTTGATGATTTAGAATTTATATTTTTTTATTTTAAACTTATAATATAGCTAGGTTATAAAGATTTGAAAACTTGACAACCTTAACAGTGAGTGAAAGTCTTGACTAATTGACATGAAATCTATCACTTAAAATTAAAACATAATTAGGTGATAAAGAGTTGAAAACTAAATAAATATGGGGTTGAGTGAAAAAAATTAACCTCTTGAATTAATTTTTGTAAGTTGTCTCTATGTCATTAAAGTCACTCATCTTTATATATTTATTTTTTGGTCTCATAGGAAGCTCTCACTCCAATGAACAATGGTCATTTTGTAATAGTTTTTCATAAAAAGTAACTTATAGAATACTTTAAAAAAAAGAATATAAAAATTATTTTTTTAAATATATATTTTTTAAAATGAATTTTTTAATAATTTTTGTTTGACAATATAAATAAAAAAAAAAGTTAATATAAATGATTAACATAAATATTAGAAGATTACAACAAAGATAGATTTATCTTTAAATTCTTTCATATGTAATTTTATTACTAATAATTGTAAATATATATTTTTGGTAAATAAATTATATTTGTTAATGGTGATTTGTTGGTTTGTTAAGTGTTTACCTCATTCACAATTTCTTAGGCAAAGGAATCATATTTGAATATTGTTGGTTGCACTCTCTCCAAGATAAGATAAGGTTTGCATTGTGATGAGAGGAAATCAATTACCAAAAAAAGAATCAATGAGTTACACTCTCTTATATGAGGTAAAGCACCATAGCTGATAACTATATCATGATAATAGAAAATCAATTACCAAGAATAACATTGAATTAAGTTGTTGGAAAATAAAATTTACATATGACTAATTGCATACACATTTAAGTTAATACGTGATTGAGGTAAGGCACAATTAAGTTAAGATGGGATAGAGGTAAGGCATGAAAGTCGCCTCCTCGTAAGAGGAAGTCAATTACCAAAAAAATAATCACATTGAATTAAGTTGTTGGAAAGTAAAATTTACATATGGACAATTGCATACATATTTAACCAAGGAAGTCGTATTTGAATATTGTTGGTTACACTCTCTCCTATATGAGGTAAGGCATGATAATTGCAAAGTGATAAGAGGAAGTCAATTATAAAAAAAAAATCACGTTGAATTATGTTGTTGGAAAGTAAAATTTACACATGGACAATTGCATACACATTTTTTAATATTTTTGGTTGCACTCTCTCCTAGATGAGGTAAGGCTCCATGATGATAACATCATAATAAAAGGAAGTCAATTACCAAAAAAGAATCACATTGAATTATCTTGTTTGAAAGCAAAATTTACATATGGACAATTACATACACATTTAAGTTATCTCTAGTCATGACTTCTTAGGAAAATGAATCATATTTGAATATTGTTCATTGCACTCTCTCCTAGATGAGGTAAGGCACAATAACGTTGCATCATGATAAAAGGAGGTCATTTACCAAAAAAAAAAAACACATTGAATTATGTTTTTGGAAAGTAAAATTTACATATGGACAATTACGTACACATTTATCTATTTTTGAAAATGGAATTATGTAAAGACCCTCGTCGTTACGACTACATGCAATGCAATGCAAAGGCAATTTTTTTTTTGTATTTGAAGCAGGAAGGAAACAACGACAACAGTTAAACAACACAACTTGATGATGAACACAATGCACGCAGATCAGGAAACAGACAACAACAACTCAACACACTAGCACATCATGCAACCGTATGAAACATGTGATAATCAATAGACAGATAGAAATGACTACCCGCCTGACACAAGCAAGACAATACCTACAAGCTACAGGAAAACATCAACAACTCGATACAGTGGCTTCGACGACTAGGGACTAGGAACCTCTACATCATGAAAAAACCCCAATGCCTTAAGGCGTTACAAAACCAAGTACACACAACCATTACAATGAACAACGCCAACATCAGGAAGAATAAACTATGACCATGTTATCATTCGCCTCTATCCATCATGGCGTGCAATGATCCCCTCATCATAAATCTTGTCGTCACAAGGCGATAGGTGTGACGGTAACCCTGGCGCAACATAACACATCTAGACCAATAACCCAAGAAAAACCAACGCGCTAGGATACCAAACTATCTATCAGAATACAAGAATACTATACCCATGCACCCAAGAAAGAAGTCAACAAGACGCAAGGTGACATCACTCTAAATTAAATTGCGCAACTAACCAGAGGATTCTTGTTTCCTACAAGGCAACTTGTGTGGTGAAACGACTATGACCAACCACCCTTTCCCGCTCGACTTAAGGCACAAGGCGCATAGTAACCAATTAAATGTTAAATTATTATTTTTTTTAGCTAATGAAACTACTAATCCCTCGACCATTAATCTTGTGCAAGATATTAAATCATTACGCCAATAAACATTATGTCTAACAATCCTATCAATTCAACATTTATAACTCTGTCCAACAAATGATAATCCTATTATGTTTAGTAAAAATCAATAAATCTTAAAACCTTTACATCATTAATATAAATAAAAATTATTATTTTATTTGTATAACTGTCTACTTTTATTTTCTTCAAGTTCAATTCACTTTAAATGATAGTTTAGTTAAGGTAATTAAGGGTATGTGAAACGTTGAATTAAAAGTTCCAATATGAAAAATGTTTATGTGAAGTTGGTTCACCTTGAAAAACAATATTATTTCACTGTCTATCAATTATATGCTAAGGTTGTCTAATAATATAAGATAATGATGTCTACCAAATTCGTTGTACATTAACAATACTAAAGATTTTTAAAACCAGAAAACGTTGTCTAACACCGGTAGTTGTCTACCAATCAAAAGGTTGTCATATATACTACGATGACATACAGAAACACATGTTGAAAACGCATACATACTAATGATAGACACACTGTCATTTTAACAAGGAAAAACAATTCGTTGTCCAGGTATATATCGTTGTCTTAAATCAAGGAGTTAACAACATTAAAATTGTAGGTATATCCTTGTCATTCTCTGTTGTGAATTATCAAATTACAAATGCATACATATAATCATTGTCAAAAACACAGATACATAAGTCCAGATATGATAACGCAGATATAAATCGTTGATGTATGATCACGTAGGGGTATTAAATTGTTGTCAAAAATAGATGAAGTTGTTGTGTAAATAAAGTAAATCTAAAATCGTTGTGTAAATACAATAGGTAATATCGTTGTTATATCTAAAATTGTTGTGTAAATAAAATAGGTAAATCATTGTTATATCTAACATCATTGTGTAAATACAATAGGTATATTAAATTCGCAGTGTATAAATCTAAATCATAGAGTAAATAGATGGTATTGGTTGTTGTGTAAACATAGTAGATCTAAAATCATTGTGTAAATACAATAGGTAATATCGTTGTTATATCTAAATTGTTGTGTAAATACAATAGGTAAATCGCCAAAATCTTGGTGCAAATCCATGCAAGGTGTCAAGAAAAGCATACGGAGGAAGCTATGTAGTGTGCCATGAAAAATTCGTGGTTGGATGTTGGTTAAAATGCCCAGAAAAATCATGCTGAGTGTTGGGAAATGTGCAAGAAAAAATTGTGGTTGGAAGTTGTGTAATGAGCCACGAAGATCGTATCGTGAATGTTGTGTATAATACATTTTTAAAGGTGGATTCAAACGCTAAGAAAAATGGGTCATTTCCTAGCAAATTCACAGAGTAAAAATACATTTTAAAAGTGAAATTAGGAACTCTTTGAAAGGGATCTGTCTCTAGTGAAATCATAGATATAAAATACATTAAAGGTGAAATAAAAAATCTATGAATTGGGATCTCTGTCCAGCGAAATCGCAAAGATAAATTGCATATAAAAATGAAATAAAAAATCTTTGAAAGGGGTTCTCTGTCCAGTGAAATCGCAGAGATATTCAAACAAAAAGATGCAAAGATAAATCATTCTACAAGGAATCAATCAAAATGCAAGGATGCCCATTCTCAGAAACGCATGGATTAAGATTAATCGTAAGAGAGAAAAAAAAAATCAGAGATAAGTAAGGGATAGACGGCTGGAAAAAATTTATCCTCTACTCATCATCCATGCACATAAAAGAAGGGAATTAGAATCTATAGGTATTTAAACACCGAAGTGATGACCGTTGATTCGGATCCTAGCCGACTGCTCAGGCACATAATGATGACTAAAGGGATAAGGGATGGAAGATAAAAACACAATCTCTTCATAATAATCAATAAAATGCACACAGATAAGTCATTAAAATTAGAAGTTGGGTTCGCCAAGGGAAATCCATTCAAAATGCAACAAGCAAGGGGATTACAATATCGTAGGAAAGCAGATGCAAGACAGCTCATGGCAACGAAATATTCAATCGATCACAGAGAAATGACATGCGTAAATTAAATTTCATTGCAAGTAAAACAACTTAAATAGGCGTACCTTAGCCAAACACAAATGCTCCATAGTTTATGTCCCGCACGTGCTCTGTCCAGCTCCCTCTTTCCAATCGATGTGACCTCACTGGTACCTCCCAACCAATGCTAGGGGTACTCTTCTTCCCCCTGAGCCCCCCGAGCTGAAAAGGGGCCACGCACACAATACTAAAGAAAAACTAGCACCAATCTTGCCTCGCAAGGTCGAGCTACCAGTCATTACTCGAGTTGGGTATCCTAACTCCCACAAGAGAAGTTCAGTCAAGACAAAAATTCAGCAGCATAACATTACGCATAAATATGAGATCCATACTCCTCCTCCTCCATCCTTTTTATAGAGTTTTTAAGTAATCAGTTTCCCAAATTCTCATTAAATTCCTTTTTTATTAATTTTAATTAGGAAAAACCTCCCTCGTACACATATCCCCCGATCCCTTAGTTGCACTAGAAAATTACTTTTATTAATTAATTAATTATTCCTATTTCCCTCACCCACCTAAAAGCATTGCTAAAATCGCTCCTAGGTGTCCCAAAATTCCCTTACACTTCTCAAATGACTTACGCCTTACTAAATTCCTAGTTGAGTTCATAAAAAGCAAGTTCCCAAGGCAATATTTCTTACTAATTTAGGCACTCAACTTTTTCTTTACATTTCCCCTTTTCTTTAGGTTTCCCCTTTTTCTTTAAGTTTCCTATTTCTTTTAAGTTTCCCTCTTTTTCCTTTTTAGCTAAAAATTAATTTAGCAAGTGTAGATGAAACAATCATTTACCCTTTTTCTTCTTTAATTGAAAATTAATTTAGCAATTGTAGATGAACCCACCATTTACCCTCTTTTCCTTTTTTTTCTTTTTCTTACTAAAATTAAATTAGCAAAAATAGATCAAAACAACCATTTCCCTTTTTAAAATTTTATTCCTCCATTATAATTTTGACTTTAATAAATAAATTGAATTTCTTACCCCCCCTTGTTGTTACATGTTTAATTATGATTATTATTTTTGGCCACATGTGTTACTTAGACCTAGATTTTAATTTCACTAGGTTGGGCGACATTTTTATTAGGGAATTTGTTTTTAAATCTTACTTATCACATCATTCATTTTAAGGCCGACTAGGTTTATTCAATTACCCATTTAAATCGCGACATGCCCTTCAATATACACTACGTGCCCCAAGGGTGCCACTCACCTCTTCCTTTTTCCTTGCATGACGTTCCCTTCAGGACGCACTACGTGCTCCAAGGTGCCACTCACCTCTTTCCATTTTCCTTACGCGACGTGCCCTTGAGGATGCACTATGTGCTCCAAGGGTGCCACTCACCTCTTGACTAACTTGGTATACATCAAAAACCCCTAGAGTCAATACTCCGCCAGGTGATCTTGTGGGAGACTAAGGGCCTCTAAGGAATAAGGCCCCTGCCTTATTGCGCTCCCCTTAGAATCATCGTGAGAGACTGTCGCAGTCTGCCCTCATGGCATCGTGGGTCTTCTCGAACTAGGTAATCGTTAACCTACAATTCGAGCCACGACGGGAGTGCTAGTAGGTTGTGGCAGGGCTGCTCCCACACCTCTCCCTCAAAGTCTCTGGTTGTCGTGCATGACCCCTTTACCCCACATGTGAGTCTGGTCAACAAGATATCATTAGCCTACATCATCAATGAATCATGTCAGCAATAAAAATCAAACACCATAACATCTAATCATATGTACATATGTCATATCAAAAAAAATCAAACACCAATAGTCCACTCCCTAACTCGATCCAGAGTCCAAGGGGTTTCATCGATGCCTCTGCATCCTCAATGTCCAAAGTCCTGCACACTCAGGAGAACCTAGTCAATAGCACCTATCTATGTCAATACAAAAAAATAACATATCATCATATCCATAATGCCTCATAATCATAATCAAACGACCAATAGTATAATAATTTGAATCACTTGCAAGCAAGTGTCCTCAAATAATAAGTTCGCTCAGTGCGCGCAAGAGCGAGATGTTACATACACCCCCTCTTGGTATAAACTTCGTCTCGAAGTTTCACAGTATATAAGTGCCGAAATAAAGTGTATCACAGTATCATAAGTCTATCTATCAAACAAAAATGGAAACTGTTGACGCATATCATATGCATCCTCCCAGGTCGCCGAGTGTGGACTATAGTTGTCCCACTAGAACTTGACCTGATCTAATGTTTGACGTCGTAGCTGTCAAATGCGATGGTCCAAGATGCGGATTGGCTCATCCATGAGCGCACCCTCGTCAGACACCTTCAAGTAACTCATATCAATAACATGTGTAGAATCACTAATATAATGTCTCAAAGTAGATACATGAAAAACATCGTGCATACGCCTCAAAGAATCAGGAAAGGCTAATCGATAGGCCACGGGCCCCTTCTTTTCCACAATCTTGAAAGGTCCCACGAACCTAGGAAAGATTTTATCACCCTTTCCAAACTTGATCAAACTATTATGTGGTTTTACCTGCAAGAATACTAGATCGCCAACTTTGTAACTACAGTTGACACGATGCACATCGACATAACTCTTTTGTTGATACTGTGCTTCTTTGATCCTTTGTCTTATTGTTTGAATTTGATCCTCCATCTCTTGGATCGCTTCTGGTCCCACCAGGACCCTATCCTCAAGCCGATCCCAACTCAAAGGCATCTGACATGGTCGCTCATAAAGAAACTCGAAAGGTGCCATCTTAATGGTGCTTTGATAATTGTTGTTATATGTGAATTCTAGCAGTGGAAAGAATTACTCCCAATGATTTTGTTGGTCCATCACATACATGCGAAACATGTCCTCCAAGGATTGGTTTGTTCATTCGGTCTTCCCGTCTATCTCCGGGTTATATGAAGTACTAAAGTTAATTTGGGTTCCCAATGCCTCTTGGAAACTAGTCCAAAATTGTCCAGTAAACACCGATCCTTGATCAGATATAATCCTCTTAGGCACGCCATGCAGCCTCACAATCTCACTGATGAAAACTCTAGCTATGTCAGGTGCCTGATACATTGTACACACAGGAATAAAATGAGAACTCTTCGTCAGAGTGTCGACTACCACAAAAATCAAGTCGTGTCTCATTACCGTCAGTGGCAATCCAACAATGAAATCTATCGAAATAACCTCCCATTTCGATTCCGGAATAGCGTGTGGTTATAGTAATCTTGTTGGATGTCTATGTTCAGCCTTCACCTGCTGACATTCTAGACATATTTGCATGAAGTTGACTATGTATTCCTTCATTCCTTTCCAGAAGAATAAGGGTTTAAGGTCTTCCCTTGTCTTCGTGACTCCAGGATGAGCCATGTATACTGCTCTCTGAGCCTTGTTTAGGATCAAACTCCTCAACTCGTCGTTCGGTGGTACGTAAATTCAATTTTTAAATATCAATAATCCGACATTTTCCAACGTAAATCCTTCAAATCTTGGTACCATCATGGTGTTTTGTCTGATTAAATCCTTGACCTCTTTGTACCAGTCATTGTTGTGCTGTAAAGTTAGAATATTTTCACGTAGATTCGTCTGAAGAGGCATCAACAAAAATACGTGTGGTCTCTGACTCAATGCATTAGCCACTCTGTTCACTATTCCCTTTATGTAGGTAATCTCGAAATCGTACTCACTAAGCAATTCCAACCAACGTCGTTGTCGCGCGTAAAGATTTGTTGTAGATTTGCGTAAAGATTTTTTGTAGTCCACAGTGGTTCGTTTTTAGTTCAAATTTCCATCCAATAAGGTAGTGTCTCCAAACTCTCGAGGCATACACAATGGCTAACAACTCCAAATCATGCATCGCATAGTTCTCCTCATGCCTTCTCAACTTCCTCGAGATGTAAGCAATCACTTGATTGTCTTGCATCAAGACTCCACCTAAGCCTTCCTTGGATGCGTCAGTGCATACCAAGAAGTCTGTGTCCATGTCAGGGACCTTTAGTATCAGTGTTGTTGTCAAAATATCCTTTAGCCTTCGAAATGATTCCACGCATTTCTCAGTCCAAAAAAACTTCTTGTTCTTCTTCTGCAATTCCGTGATCGGATTTGCTATCTTCGAAAATCCCTCGACGAACCGTCGATAGTATCCCACTAAACCCATGAATCTACGCACTTCCAGGACATTCATCGACACATGCCATTCCATAATAGCCTCAACCTTTATTAGATCCAGGATGATACCTTTGTCGGAGATGACATGCCCTAAGTAGTGAATCTTCGATTGATAAAATGAGCATTTAGACAATTTCCCATACAATTTGTTCTCTCGCAGACATTGTAGTACCAAGTGCAAGTGTTTGTCATGCTCCTCCATCGTCCGAGAGTAAATCAAAATATCATCAATGAATACTTGGATGAACTTGTCCAAGTAGTCGTGGAACACCCCGTTCATCAAACTCATAAATACCCTTGGGGCGTTCGTCAGTCCAAACAGTAAAATAGTAAACTTGTAATGTCCAAACCTCGTCTTAAAGGTGGTCTTAGGGATGCCATCCTCCTTGATCCGTAACTGGTGATACCTTGATCTCAAGTATATATTTGAAAACACTGTCATGCCTTTCATCTAATCAAATAGATCATCAATCCTTGGCAACAGATATTGATTCTTGATCGTTTCCTTGTTCAATTGACGATAATCAATGCAGAGTCTCCATGACCCATCCTTCTTTCGTATGAAAATAACAGGTGCACCCCACAGTGACACACTTGGACGTATAAGTCCCAGGTCCAACAACTCCTTCAGTTGCATTCTCAAGTCCTGTAACTTTGGGGTCGACATCCGATAAGGCGTTCTGGCTATCGTTTCAGTCCCCAGTTTTAGGTCTATGGTAAATTCCATTTCCCTCTCCAGCGACATTTTGGGTAACTCCTTTGGGAAGACGTTCGCAAACTCTCTCACCACTGGAAGGTGTTCTAGACCTTCCACTACTCCCTTCTCATTTAACGCAAAGATCACATAAATCTTACATCCCTTGCACATGTTCTTTCATAGCTGCAAGGAAGAGATGAATCTCAGGGACACTCCCTAGTTCCAACCTATAATCATGTGTCTCTATCCCTCATCATTGACCAATATCAATTGTTTCGTCTTATAGTTGAGTATCTCCTCATGTGATTCCAACCAGTCCATAGCGATCACGACGTCATAAGATCCCAAGATCATGACATACAGGTTGTCCTTGGTGACAAACTCTCCCAAGTTAAGGCTACAACTCGTAACCTTCCCCCCAACCTTTTGTTTGGCTCCCAAAGCCATATCTACAAAGTTAAACTCATCCTGTTCGACTGTCTTTACCTTAATTATTTTTAGCGCTGCACTAGAAATGAAACTCTCAGTAACACTGAGATCTATCAAAATACTAAGGGTCTGGTCAGCGATGGTACCTGACGTCTCGAGCACAGTTGACTGATGCTCTTCCTGACGGTTATTTATCGTTGCATGGATCCTATGAGCCTTGCCCAAATCTCCCACGGTAGTGGGTCGGGCTGATCCAGATGCTCTAATTCTCTCCACGTGGTAGCCGCATTGGTAGTGTGGCTCCACACATGTCCAACACCCCTTCTTCGGTCCAGTACTCTTGGTACCCGAAGTAGAAGCTGACGGCCCACCAGCCTAGAATCCTGGTCTGTTCTGTTGAATAAGCCTAAACTATTGTTGTTGCAGTCGACACTACTGTTGATGTTGTGGTCCTCGGTAAGGAGTTCATTGTCAAGGCATTGGTTGCTGAGGTGTACTAAAATTGGATCCTCTCTAGAAGCCACGATATCTTGGTGAACACCTAGCTGGTGTCTGATGTTGTTGTGCACCAGATGATAACTGCCCTGATGGTCTCGCTGGATTCCAGCTCTAAACCCCACTGATAAGCTCCTTCTCTACTATGAGGGCCTTCTGGACGACATCATGCAAGGTATGAGGCATCATAATCCTAACATTTTCACATATTTTGACATTAAGGTGAAACAAGAACCTATTGACCTTAAGTTTCTTAGTATTCAGGTGCGGAGCATACTGAAGAAGCTCCATAAAATTGCCCTCGTACTCAGGCACCATACGGTCACCCTGTCGCAAGGCATTGAACTCGTTGAGCTGACGCTCAATGAATTCTTATTATAGGTACCTCTCTGAGAATCGTTCCTCGAACAATTCCCATGACACGTCTTCGATGACCATGTTCAATTGTGGCAGGAGCATCTTCCACCAAAGAAGAGCACTCCCCTTTAGTTGAAATACCTCCATGCAGACCTTCATGTTGGAGGTATAGTCATGAACTGCAAATCACATCTCCATATTCTCCAACCATGCGTCAGTGGATACGTCATCTGGGGCACCAAAGAACTCGAGAAATTTGACCTTCTCGAGTTCATGGTGAATGATACCAGTACCGATCGGAGTGTGCGGTGGAACCTCAGGGGGTGTCGGCACCTTGGCCTCATCTCTATCCAAACGGTTGATCAGTGCCTCAGACATTCACTGAAAATACCTCATCAACCCAACCACATCACCCACCACTATATGTTCCTACCCGACCACATGTTTGTCTCCCTAGGGGTTAGACCCCTCAGGCGTGGATGCTACTAGGGGCGTCGTGCCTCCCCCCCTATCACCTCGTCGTCTACCTCTGCAACGTCCTCTAACCATGATTACCTGCATGAATACAATTCAACTTAATTAGCAACATTATAATCAAATATCAAATTCACAGGAGTCTTAGTGATCCCAAGTCGCAGGTCGAGCTGGCTCTAATACCATATGTAAAGACCCTCATCGTTACGACTACATGCGACGCAACACAAAGGCAATTTATTTATTTATTTATTTGAATATAGTGTTAACATTAATTCTTGTTAAGAGGGATGGGTTGTTTTCTCTCCTTGGAGACCGTAGCCCAATCTGTGAAGAAGAAGGCCTAAAAGTCCAACAAAGGCATTTCATTCAAAAGGCGCAGTCATGAGCACCAAGCGCAGCACATAGAAGAAGTCCTTTTCAGGCTTAAAATTAGGCGAGCGAGCATTTTGTTTTCAACGGAAAGGATTCATCGATGGATCAGAGCAACGGTCGGTGGGTAATTGCAGTCAACCAAGTCACGCTAAGTATAGCGCAGAAGTTTTTAAGGAAGTGAATGGTCATAATTCTCCATGGAGCATTCGTGAAGTTACGAGGGTCATTGATCGCGATCAATTTAAGCATGGGATTATTTCTTGAACTCGGGGTTCGTGAGTTCGGAGGGTGGACCATATCCTTTGGTTGCGTGAGACTGCAAGTTATGAGAAGTGTCCAAAGGGGAGTCAACCATCACTGACCATCGCGTCTCAGGACTTCGCAAGGGGAGAATGCCAAAGTTCGATACTCCAACTCACGAGGTCACGAGTTACGAGAGGCACTAGCACTTAAGCCCTAGACAACGGTTACGTGTGGAGGGCGTTGACAAGGAAAGGAGCCAGACTCATTTCGACATCTCGGGTATCGGGATTTTGGAAAAGAGGAGTCGAGGGTCTTCGACCCACGAACTCGCGAGTCGTGAAATGCAAAGAGATTTTAATGTCAGGCCCACAGTAGCACCGAAAGTGTTCTGGGAAATTGATCAAGGAGAGACATGTGGCGCACGATTGGGATATGTCACCACCTCGCCTATCGTAACTTTGAAGCATGAGGATCAACCTCCTCCCAGCCACGAGACACAAAGTGCCGAAGGCGTCTAGGATTTGGGCCCACAGTATCACCGAATATGATCAGGGTCGTCCGATCAAAGAGGGGCACATGGTGCGCGATCAGGCTCTATCGCCTCTTCGCGCATCACAACATTGAAGAGCGAGGATCAGCCTCTTCCCAGCTGCGAGACGTGAAGCACTGAAAGTGCTAAAGAGTTGGGCCCATGGTCTTGGTGCCCGGTCACAGAGGAATAGGCCTAGGGGAAAGGCGCTAGCGTGCACCATATGATGAAACAAGTCCCAAAACACTGACATCATCGCAACCGTCCATCCAAAGGGACGTGTGGCACACGATTGGGCCATGTCGACATTTTGTCTACCGGGACTTCCAAGAGTAAGGGGTTTTTCTCTTCCATTGCATTTCAAAATCCCGAACCCCGAAATGCCAAAAGAACCTTTAAGGATAAGCACAGGGTCACGGCTTGTGGTCACTCGGGGAAATAGAAAGAGTTGTGCAAAAGGGCCAAAAGAGCCAGGCTTAGCTGCAAAAGGGATCACTGGGATCTCCAGGTGCCAGTCCAACTCGGTCTCAACCCTGGTCCCTGCTAGGAGTAAATGAAGGTGGGAGGAGGTGGTTGAAGCCTCTCCTCACTCATTAATTGTAAGGTATGGAGGATCTGGCAGGCAGTATGTCCGAGATGGTTCTGTGTGCTGGGATTTTTCATAGAATCCATGTCGAGTCCTCAACTAACCAGAGAAGTCTGCACATGCTAACTCAGCATTTAATGGCTCAACCACCCCCCTGCAAGAGCCATGCAAAGTTAAGGTGGCGTCTGAAGAAGGATTTCCGTCCGAGTTTGACTGAAGGGACGCCATGCCTTGGAGGTCCGAGCACGCCTCTGTTGGGTGAATTTTTTTGAGTATATGTACTCAGTTTTTGTATTTTTGAAAGTATCGATGGTTTAGCTAGGCTCCCGACTGTAATTTTTTTATGAAGCATTGGTTTCTCTGGTTATGTATTGGCACTTGAGACTTCTTGCCTTATGAATGTCAGCCTCTTTCTATCTGTCTATGTACACTGTGTTAGAACAGCTCGAAATTGGAGGATCCAGTCGAGTTGCATTGTTATAGGATGATGTATGTTGGATCACTGTAATAGTTGTATTGTTTCTAATCAGTTCTTGTATTTTCTCAACGTTGAATGATTTGGAATTGGAAGATCCAGTCAAGTCAACCTTCAGTTCCCCGAAACTCTGAACCTAAAGGATCTTGTATTCTGATTTTTTCCTCCTCAAGCTGTTGAAAGGCATGACGCCCCAAGCAGTCTTGCTCACTCATCTCACTAAGTCTTCCATCTGCTCATTTTATAATCAACTCACTGACGGAAGTTAGATCAAGACCTCCTTTGTTTTTTTACATACCAAGCCTAGTTTTCTGAGTTAGAACGATATATTCTTGAGTCTCTATCCATTCGATCACCCCATTAAACTATTCATGACATAAAATGATGGGTGTTGGGCTCTATTCCTACTGCAATCCAGGAGTGACTTCCGACACCAACATTTCTGGCACCGTTGCCTGGGACGAAGTTGAAAATTTTCCCCGAGATTGAACGACATTGAGCCTCTGATTCTGAAGGTGCATCGGGCATCAGAGCCTTTGAAGATTTCTACTGTGCACCTGGCGAATCCATTGTGACGACTCCACTGGAGTGAACTTGTTGTTTTAGTTGTGGATTCCAGAGGCAAACAAAGTGGTCCCATCCACAGCTGCCTCTAGATACACTTGTAGCTAATCCAGAGGTGATTTTGAGAAAAGGAAAGGCCTCTGAAGGAGAATCTTCCACCGCCGAACCAGGTAACCCGCCATATCCTTCTGTAGAAACTCCATTTTCTTCTCCTCAGGTTCCTAGCAGACCTTTTTTTGAAGTTTCCTGTTTCCTGAATTTCGGGAGTGTTCCTGCTGAGTTTTCCCCTCCTAGTCTGGGATTGGAGGGAGAAATCCTTGTCACTCCCCTCTCCCCTGAAGTTGTACCTTGGCGTGGACCTAGGACCATAGAAGATTTCCCCACTCCTATCTTTACCACTCCTCTTGTTACTATTTCCGCTTCTGTACCGAGAGAAGCATCTACTAACTCAAACCCGTTAGCCTCCTCCCTAAATACCCCATTTTTTCCCCTTCCGCCTGGAAGCTCATTGCCAGTATCCCCTTTTCGAATTCCTTCTCCTCTGAGTTCTCCTCCATATAATATTCCTATGGTAGGAGCAAATCCCCCCATGACCAGAATGGAGGCTATTATAGCTACTGGGTATGCTCCTTTGTGTTACCTCAGCCGCTCAATGCCCTTCCAACAGATGGTTACCTCAAGCAGCTGCCCAAGTTTACAGGCGAGGGGGACATAACTGCAGAAGAACACCTTGAAGCCTTCTACAGTTTTACAGACGATCATGTTATCATGCATGCATATGTATGGATGAGGATTTTCATCCATAGTCTTGAAGGCGAGGCTAGAAAATGGTTTAGGGCCCTGCCTCCTAGATCTATTGATGGGATTGAGGCTTTGGATAGTTCCTTTTTGAGACAATGGGGAGACAAAAAGGACTTCATGTATTACATGATTGAGTTTGGGTCTTTGAAGAGAAAGGAAGGAGAGTCTGTCTCTGACTTCTCCAAAAGATTTAATAAAATGTACAATAAGATCCCCACCGAGATAAAGCCCTCCGAAGCCTCTACAAAGATCACTTATGCCAGCACTTTTGATCCTGATTTCTGTCTCCTGCTGAGGGAAAGGAGAGCCACCACTCTGGCTCACATGCAGGACGTAGTCGTGGAAGTAGAGTCTAACATATTGGTTGTTGACCAACTCAGGAATAAGGCTAACAGAGATGTATCCGGGAGAAGAATAGAGGCCTCCCCATCCCATTCCTCTCCCCTTCCCCTTCAGATGGATGAGGTAGCTAAAGTACTTAAATCCCTTTCATCTAGGATGGAGAAGTGGGAGTTATAGGGGAAGCCCACGTACAAAAACCCCCATAATATTGATAACAGAGGTTTCAGGAGGCCTGGTAACAATGTGCCATAGGCCTCCCCAAGGGAAAAAAGGAGCAAAGACAGAGATGATCAGAGGATTCATACCCTTCTCCAAAACATCATAGTTGCTCATGAGGAAGGAGAGGAGGTAGAAGAACTTGACCCTGAAATTCACTGCATTGAAGACACCTCCCCTTTTCCCCATTTGACTCAATATGCATATGAAGAATCCCTTATGAGTGTCCAAATCAATGAGTTGGGTAAAGGAGAGAAGGCCAACAATTCCCCTAACAAATACCATCTCCGGTCAAAGAAGAAAGATGATACTTTTGACTGCCAGGATCAACCCCTTATAGCAGAAAGGCCTGCTAAAGTTGTTGCTGCAACTACTAAAGAAAAAAAATCTCAGGATACTTCGTCAGCAATCAAAGTGTCTGTTTCCAAGGTAAGGGAACCTCCTAATCCCCTCTCCTCTTTTAGTTTTGAGCATGAGATTCAGAAGATCAGAATTCCTGTACCCCTCTCAGAACTAGTTAAAAACGAAGATTTCAAAAGGTCCTTCTCTAAGCTGTTACAATCCGAACCCCCCCAGCCTTCCACGGACTCAATAAATCTTCAAGATGAAAAGCCAGCAGTTGTTCTAGGTCCCATGGTAGAAGATAGAGATGATTCATCCCCTCCCTTCTACACATCCCTGAACATACATGATAAGGTGTTGCATAATTGCCTCATGGATTCAGGGGCTTCCCACAACCTTATGCCCAAAATAGTCATGGAAGAATTGGGACTGGAAGTGATAAAGACTTATCATGATTTGTAATCTTTCAATTCAAGGAGGGTGCAATTCCTTGGAGTCATCAAAGACTTGGTGGTCTCTCTGTTTCAGTTGCCAATGAAGAGTGTGGTCATGGACATTGTAGTGGCCAACGTTCCTCCCAAGTTTGGCATGTTGCTGTCAAGATCTTGGATTAAAAATCTTGGAGGAACATTACAGATGGATCTCACATATGCTACCATTCCAGTCTTTGGAGGGGAACACAGGAGGTTGTACAGAGAGGCCCAGTTGGCCTACATTGTTAGTGATGAGGCAAACCCCACCAATCACCCTATCTTTGCACTAGACACTGATTTGGGGTCTAGTTTATTGCAGATCACTGATACTCCTAAATCCCCTTTCCAAATCACAAAGCAACCCTTATTTGATCACGGGACACCTCCTCCAAACACCTCCATTTGGAAAAAAAAAATCGACGAAGCTTCTTCTAGCAAAGGCACTGGTGCTGGAGTGGTTTTCATGTCACCTTCTCAAGAGACCATATCCCTGTCATACAAGCTGGAATTTCAAACCACCAACAATGTCGCAGAGTATGAAGCTCTTGTTCTGGGTATGAGGGCCACAAAAAAAATGGGAATAAGGGAGATGGCAGTGTTCGGAGATGCGGAATTGATAATCCAACAAGTCAGGAATGTCTATCAGGCCAAGCATCCCCGACTCAAAAGTTACAGGAACGAGGTATGGGACCTGATTGATAATTTCCTCTCAGCTTTCAACATTTCTTTTGTCCCAAGGGAGGATAATGTTGTGGCCGATTCTTTAGCTGTTTCAGCTATCCGGTTCAAGATCCCTCTGCTATCTATGGTCAAATATGATGTTGAGATAAAATATAGGCCCTCTGTACCAGACAATGTCAAGCATTGGAAGGTATTCGAAGATGATCTTGAAATCAAAAAAAATCTCCAATCTGTTGATGAATTTTCTGCGTTGCACATTGATCAGGACCCTGACCTTAAAGGTCACCCCTGCCCTGAGGTATTTTCAAATAAAATTGATAATCACCAGATTATTCAACTGCCTAGCAATCACATTCCAAGGGGACTAGTACCTTTAGAAAGATTGTTCGATGGGAATGATGTGGCAGTAAAAGATAAGATTTCAGGAGGAAATACTGATGCATCAGAATGCAACATTAGCACACAGGAGGAGCCTAAGTTTGTCAATTTGTCGAGCAGTTTAACCAGAGAACAGAGGGCTGAGTATATTGAGTTAATAAGAGAATTTGCTGATGTGTTTGCATGGACCTATGAAGACCTCAAGACATACGCCACATCCGTCATTGAACACAAGATCCCATTGAAGGAAGAGGCTAGGCCATTTAGGCAGAAGATAAGACAGATAAATCCCATGTTGCTTCCTGTCATGGAAAAAGAAGTGAAGAAGTTGTTAGATGCCCAAATCATTGTCCCCTTGAGATATTCTGAATGGGTGGCCAATTTGGTCCCAGTAAGGAAGAAAAGTGGTGAGATCAGGCTTTGCATCGACTTTAGGAATCTGAATAGAAGCTCAAGAAAGGACAATTACCCCCTACCTAAAATGGAACACATATTGCAGAGGGTAACTGGTGCATCCAGGATATCCATGATTGATGGATTTTTTGGCTATAATCAGATATCGGTCATGCCTGAGGACAAGGAAAAGAAAACCTTCACCACTCCTTGGGGCACATTCATGTATGCCAAAATGTCATTCGGACTAATGAATGCAGGAGCAACATTTCAGCGGGCCATGGATATAGCCTTCATTGGGGAAAAATATCAGTTTGTGGTGATCTATCTGGATGACATCATATTCTTCTCCAGGTCTGACCAAGATCATTGTTGTCACCTAAGAAAAGTGTTCTTGAAGTGTCGGAGGTTTGGCCTATCCTTAAACCCCAAAAAATCTTTGTTTTCTATGAAGGAGGGGAAATTGTTAGGTCATATAGTATCAACAGAAGGAGTGAGGATTGATCCCAACAGGGTAGAGGAAATTCAGACTCTGTCACTTCCCCGGTCTAGAAAGGAAGTTCAGGCCTTTTTAGGGAAGATTAACTTTCTGAGGAGGTTCGTCTCAAATTTCGCTGAGATGGTGAAACACATCACAACCATGCTCAGGAAAGGAAAATAAGTAAAATGGGTTGCTGAACCGAGGGAATCTTTTATCCAAATAAAAAGGGCATTGACTGAGGCACCTGTGCTGATCAGCCCTGACTATTCCAAAGACTTCCTAGTTTTTTCTTTCGCTTCTTTTGATACAGTAGCAGTGGTCTTATTACAGAAAAATGAGGAAGGGCAAGAGCAACCCATTTCCTTCTTCAGTAAAGCATTAAGAGATGCAGAAATCAAGTACGAGATCATGGAGAAGTAGGCCTATGCCTTGGTGAAATCTTTCAGAGTCTATGTCTTGCACTCAAAAGTGACTGCATACATTCCTTCAGCCTCTATGAAGGACATCCTTATACAACCTGACATAGATGGGAGAAGAGGTAAATGGGTTGCCAAAATCCTGGAATTTGATCTGGAGATTAAGCCCACCAAGTTGATAAAGGGGCAGGGTTTATCCAAGTTGTTGGCTGAATCCAATTGCAAATCCTTAGGGATCAACTTCATCAATTCTTGTTCAGAAAATCAGCAAGATGAGTCATCCAACAAAGGTTCTCAGGGTGACTTATCGCTAGCAGAATGCACCTGATATAGAGATATCTTGTATTTTCTACAAGAGTTGAAGCCTCCTGATGGAATGGGAAAGAGTAAGGTGAGAGATTTAAAGCTCAAGGCAGTCAGATATTGACTCATTGACCAAGTCTTGTACTGGAGAGACCCTCTAGGGGTGTTTCCGAGGTGTTTGAACCCACAGGAATCCCAGAAGGTTATATTTGAATAAATTATTTTTGGAAGACCACATCTCACAAAATCCTCAGGGATGGGTATTACTGGCCCACTTTATTCATTGATGTCTGCAGAGAAGTTAGAGCTTACATCAAATGCCAAAGGTTCTCAGGAAAGCAGCAACTTAGACCACTGCCACTGAAGCCTGTAGTAGCTTCAACACCTTTTCAACAATGGGGGCTGGACTTCAAGGGGAAATCCATCCTCCCTCAAGTGGCCAACACAGATGGATCCTAACTACAACAGACTATTTCACCAAGTGGATAGAAGTTGCCCCCACCAGGAGTACATCACACAAAGTAATTATCAGCTTCCTGGAGGATATCATAGCCAGATTTGGTTGTCCCAGTAGGATTGTCACTGATAATTCTACTTCGTTCAAATCTGAGCCTATGATTAAGTTCTGTGAGAAGTTCCAGATCTCGCTAATTCACTCCACCCCCTATTATCCTCAAGGAAATGGACTGGCAGAATCTTCCAATAAAAGCCTAATCAAGCTCATTAAAAGATTATTGGAAGACAATAAGAGGGCTTGGGATTCAAAGCTCAAATTTGCTCTATGGGCCGATTGAGTGAAAATGAAGAAGTCCCTGGGTACCTCACCTTTTCAGCTGGTTTATGGAACAGAGGTGGTTTTTCCCACTCAGCTCACCTTACCTATAGCGAAGTTCTTTCAAGATTATGAAGGAGAGTCGGATCATATGGTCAGAAGGATTCATCAGATGGTGGAAGTACAACAGATCAAGGAATAGGTGATGGATGCAGCTCATAGTCATCAATAGAAGGTCAAACAGGCCTTTGACAGGAAGGTCGGGAAGAAGGAGTTTGAGATCGGGGATTTGGTGCTTAAGTGGGATGCACCTAGACAGGATAAGGGAAAACACAACAAGTTTGACGCCCTATGGATTGGGCCCTTCAAAATCTTTGAGGTTTTCTCAATAACACGTACAGGTTGCAGGATTTGGAGGGTGAAGAGGTTTTCAACAGCCCAGTAAATGTGCATTCTCTGAAGAAATGTTTTGTTTGAGCCTTAGACGACTCCTTTGTTTGTAAATATTGTCCTTTTGGTTCTTTGTTTATTTTTATTTTTCATCTTAGTAAATGACTCCATAGCCCAATAGCAAGGCACTGAAGCTCCAAATGAGTTCTTAGATCATCACAGGGACGAATCTATCCCCCATGGAGCCTAATATTAACATTAATTCTTGTTAAGAGGGATGGGTTGTTTTCTCTCCTTGGAGCCCATAGCCCGAGCTGCGAAGAAGAAGGCCTAAAAGTCCAACAAAGGCATTTTATTCAAAAGGCGCAATCATGAGCACCAAGCACAGCACACAGAAGAAGTCCTTTTCAGGCTTAAAATCAGGTGAGGGGGCATTTTGTTTTCAATGACAAGGATTCATCGACGAAGAAGAGCAACGGTCAGTGGGTAATTGCAGTCAACCGAGTCACGCCAAGTATAGCGTAGAAGTTTTTAAGGAAGTGAACGGTTGGAATTCTCCGTGGAGCACTCATGAAGTTACGAGGGTCGTTGATCATGATCAGTTTAAGCGTGGGATTATTTATTGAACTCGGGGTTCATGAGTTCGGAGGGTGGACCATATCCTTTGGTTGCGCGAGATTGCAAGTTACGAGAAGTGTCCAAAGGAGAGTCAACCATCGTTGACCATCGTGTCTCGAGACTTTGCAAGGGGAGAATGACAAAGTTCGATACCCCAACTCATGAGGTTGCAAGTTGTGAGAGGCGCTAGCACTTAATCCCTAGCCAACGGTTACGTGTGGAGGGTGCTGACAAGGAAAGGAGCCAGACCTGTATCGCCATCTCAGGTATCGGGAGTTTGGAAAAGAGGAGTCGAGGGTCTTCGACCCACAAACTCATGAGTCATGAAATGCAAAGAGATTTTAATGTCGGGCCCACAGTAGCACCGAAAGTGTTTTGGGCCGTCTAATCGAGGAGAGACATGTGGTGCATGATTGGGCTATGTCACCACCTCGCCTATCGTAACTTTGAAGCACGAGGATCAGCCTCCTCCCAGCCGCGAAACGGGAAGTGCTAAAGGCATCCGGGATTTGTGCCCATGGTATCGCCGAATATGATCAGGGTCATCCGATCAAAGAGGGGCACGTGGTGCGCGATTAGGGTCTATCATATCTTCACGCATCACGACTTTGAGGAGCGAGGATCAACCTCCTCCCAGCTGCGAGACGCGAAGTGTCGAAAGCGCTCAGGAGTTGGGCCCACAGTCTTGGCGCTCGATCACAGAGGAACAAGCCTGGGGGAAAGGCGCTAACGCGCACCATATGATGAAACAAGTCCCAAAATGCCAACATCATCACAATCGTCCATCCAGAGGGACGCGTGGTGCACGATTAGGCCATGTTGACATTTCGACTACCGAGACTTCCAAGAGTAAGGGTTTTTTCTCTTCCATTGCATTTCAAAACCCCGAGCCCCAAAATGTTGAAAGCACCTTTAAGGATAAGCACAGGGTCACGGCGCGTGGTCACTCGGGGAAATAGAAAGAGTTGTGCAAAAGGGCCAAAAGAGCCAGGTTTAGCTGCAGAAGGGATCGTCACGATCTCCAAGTGCCAGTCTGACTCGATCTCAACCCTGGTCCCTGCTAGGAGTAAATGAAGGTGGGAGGAGGTGGTTGAAACCTCTCCTCACTCATTAATTGTAAGGTATGGAGGATCCGGCAGGAAGTCTACCTGAGACAGTCCTGTGTGCTGGGATTTTTCATAGAAGCCATGTCGATTCCTCGACTATCCAGAGAAGTCTGCACATGCTAAATCAACATTTAATGGCTCAGCTACCCCCCTGTAAGATCCATGCAAAGTTAAGGTGGCGTCTAACGAAGGATTTTCGTCCGAGTTTGACTGAAGGGACGCCACGCCTTAGAGGTTTGAGCACGCCTCTGTTGGGCGAATTTTTCTGAGTATATGTACTCATTTTTTGTATTTTTGAAAGTATCAATGGTTGAGCTAGGCTCCCGATTGTAAAGTTTTGATGAAGCACTGGTTGCTCTGGTTATGTATTGGTACTTGAGACTTCTTGCCTTATGAATGTCAGCCTCTTTCCATCTCTCTGTGTACACTGTGTTAAAACAACTCGAAATTGGAGGATCCAGTCGAGTTTCACTATTATAGGATGATGTATGTTGGATCACTGTAATAGTTGTATTATTTCTAATCAGTTCTTGTATTTTCTCAACGCTGAATGATTTGGAATTGGAAGATCCAGTCAAGTCACCCTTCAGTTCCCCGAAACTCCGAACCAAGAGGATCTTGTATTCTGAGTTTTTCCTCCTCAAGCTGTTGAAAGGCCTGTCGCCCCAAGCAGCCTTGCTCACTCATCTCACTAAGTCTTCCATCTGCTCATTTTATAATCAACTCACTGACGGAAGTTAGATCAAGACCTCCTTTGTTTTTTTACATACCAAGCTCGATTTTCTGGGTTAGAGCGATATCTTCTTGAGTCTCTATCCATTCGATCACCCCATTAAATTATTTGTGACATAAACTGATGGGCGTTGGGCTCTGCTCTTGCTGCAATCCAGGAGTGACTTCTGACGCCAACAGCTGGAAGGAAACAACGACAATAGTTAAACAACACAACTTGACGATGAACACAACGCACGCAGATCAGGCAACAGACAACAATGTCTCAGCACACTAGCACATCATGCAACTGGACAAAACATGTGATAATCAATAGACAGATAGAAACAACTACCTGCCTGACACAAGAAAGACAACACCTACAAGCTATAGGACAACATCAACAACCTAACATAGTGGCCTTGATGAACAGGGACTAGGAACCTCTACATCGCAAAAAAACCCTAATGCCTTAAGGCGTTACAAAACCAAGTACCCACAACCATTACAACGAACAATGCCCACATCAGGTAGCACAGACTCTGGCTAGGTTATCATTCACCTATATCCATCAGGGAATGCAATGATCCCCTCATCAGGAATCATGTCGTCACAAGGCGATAGGTGTGATGGTAACCCTAGCGCAGCATAACACATCTAGACCAATAACCCAAGAAAAACCAATGTGCTAGGATACCAATCTAACTGTTAGAATACAAGAAGACTATACCCATGCACCCAAGCAAGAAGTCGAGAAGACGCAATGTGACATTACTCTAAATTAAATTGTGCAACTGATCGAAGGATTCTTGTTTCCTACAAGGCAACTTGTGTGGTGAAACAACTATGACCAACCACCCTTTACCGCTCGACTTAAGGCACAAGGCGCATAGTAGCCAATTAACTGTTAAATTATTAATTGTTTTAGCTAATGAAACTACTAATCCCTCAACCATTAAGCTTGCGCAAGATATTAAATCATTATGCCAATAACCATTATGTCTAACAATCCTATCAATTCAACATTTATAACTCTGTCCAACAAATGATAATCCTATTATGTTTAGTAAAAATCAATAAATCTTAAAACCTTTACATCATTAATATAAATAAAAAATATTGTTTTCTCTATATAACAGTCTACTTTTATTTTCTTCAAGTTCAATTCACTTTAAAGGATAGGTTAGTTAAGGTAATTAAGGGTATGTGAAACGTTGAATTAAAAGTTCCAATATGAAGAAGGTTTATGTGAAGTTGGTTCACCTTGAAAAACAATATTATTTCATTGTCTATCAATTATATGCTAAGGTTGTCTAATAATATAAGATAATGTTGTCTACCAAATTCGTTGTACATTAACAATACTAAATATTTTTAAAACCAGAAAACATTGTCTAACACCGGTAGTTGTCTACCAATCAAAAGGTTGTCACATATACTACGCTATCATACAACAACACGTGCTAAAAATGAAGACATACTAAAGATAGACACATTGTCATTTTAACAAGGAAAACAATTCACTGTCCAAGTATATATCATTTCTTAAATCAAGGAATTAACAACATTAAAAACGTAGGTATATCCTTGTAATTATCTACTAGGAATTATCAAATTACAAGTGTATACATATAATCGTTGTCAAAAACGCAGATACATAAGTCCAGATATGATAACGCAGATATAAATCACTGATGTATGATCACGCAGGGGTATTAAATCGTTGTCAAAAATAGATGAAGTTGTTGTGTAAATACAGTAAATCTAAAATTGTTGTGTAAATACAATGGGTAATATCGTTGTTATATCTAAAATTGATATGTAAATACAATAGGTAAATCGTTTTTATATCTAAAATCCTTGTGTAAATACAATAGGTATATTAAATTTGCAATGTATAAATCTAAATCACAGAGTAAATAGATGGTATTGGTTTATGTGTAAATACAGTAGATCTAAAATCGTTGTGTAAATACAATAGGTAATATCATTGTTATATCTAAATTTTTTGTGTAAATACAATAGGTAAATCGCCACAATCTTGGTGCAAATCCATGCAAGGTGTCAAGAAAAGCGTAGGGAGGAAGCTGTGTAGTGTGCCACGAAACATTTGTGATTGGATGTTGGTTAAAATGCCCAGAAAAATCGTGCTGAGTGCTGGGAAATGTGCAAGGAAAAATCATGGTTGGAAGCTGTGCAATGAGCCATGAAGATCGTATCATGAATGTTGTGTATAACACATTTTTAAAGGTGGATTCAAACACTAAGAAAAATGGGTTGTTACCTAGCAAATTCGCAGAGTAAAATTACATTTTAAAAGTGAAATTAAAAAATCTTCGAAAGGGATATATGTCCAGTGAAATCGCAGATATAAAATACATTAAAGGTGAAATAAAAACTATATGAATTGGGATTTCTGTCTAGCGAAATCATAGAGATAAATTGCATATAAAAGTGAAATAAAAACTCTTTGAAATGGGATCTTTGTCCAGTAAAATCGTATAG
This sequence comes from Picea glauca, assembly GCA_000966675.3. Lineage (NCBI taxonomy): Eukaryota > Viridiplantae > Streptophyta > Pinopsida > Pinales > Pinaceae > Picea > Picea glauca. The sequence goes on along the minus strand of JZKD02S1734322.1, from coordinate 269,862 downwards.
ATAATCATACAAAAATATGCAAAGATAAATCATTCTGCAAGGAATCAATCAAAACGCAAGGATGCCCATTCTCAGAAATGCAGGGATTGAGATTAATCGTAAGAGAGAGAGAAAAAAATCGAGAGATAAGTAAGGGATAGACGGTTGGGAAAACTTTATCCTCCACTCATCATCCATGCACAGAAAAGCAGGGCACTAGAATCTATAGACCTTTAAACACCGAAGTGGCGATCGTCGATTCGGCTCTTGGCCGACTGCTCGGGCATGGAATGATGACTAAAGGGATAAGGGATGGAAGATAAAAACACAATCTCTTCATAATAATCAATAAAACCCACACAAAGAATTCATTGAAATCGAAAGTTGGGTTCGCCAAGGGAAATCCATTCAGAATACAACAAGCAAGGGGATTACAATACCGTAGGAAATAAGTTGCAAGAGAGCTCATGGAAACAAAATCTTCAACCGAGAACAGAGAACTAACATGCGTAAATTAAATTTCATTGCAAGTAACAACTTAAATAAGCATACCTTAGCCAAACAACAATGCTCCATAGTTTTTGTCCCGCGCGCTCCGTCCATCTCCCGCTTGCCGACCAATGTGACCTCACCGATACCTCCCAGCCAACGCTAGGGGTACTCTTCTTCCCCCTGAGCCCCCCGAGCCGCAAAGGGGCCACACACACAATACCATATAACAACTAGCACCTAGCTTGCCTCGCAAGGTCGAGCTACCACTCGTTACCCGAGCTGGGTATACCAACTCCCACAAGAGAAGTTTAGGCAAGAAAAAAATTCAACAGCGTAACATTACGCATAAAGATGAGATCCATACTCCTCCTCCTCCATCCTTTTTATAGAGTTTTTAAGTAATTAGTTTCCAAAATTCTCATTAAATTCCTTTTTTATTAATTTTAATTAGGAAAAACCTCCCTCGTACACATGTAGCCCGATCCCCTAGTTGCACTAGAAAATTACTTTTATTAATTAATTAATTATTCCTATTTCCCTCACCCACCTAAAAACATTCTTAAAATCGCTCCTAGGTGTCCCAAAATTCCCTTACACTTCTTAAATGACTTACGCCTTACTAAATTCCTAGGTGAGTTCATAAAAAGCAAGTTCCCAAGGCAAGATTCCTTACTAATTTAGGCATTCAACTTTTTCTTTACGTTTCCCCTTTTCTTTAGGTTTCCCCTTTTTCTTTAAGTTTCCTATTTCTTTTAAGTTTCCCTCTTTTTCCTTTTTAACTAAAAATCAATTTAGCAAGTGTAGATAAAACAACCATTTACCCTTTTTCTTTTTAACTAAAATTAAATTAGCAAAAATAGATAAAAACAACCATTTCCCTTTTTAAAATTTTAATCCTCCATTATAATTTTGACTTTAATAAATAAATTTTAATTTCTTACCCCCCTTCTTGTTACATGTTTATTTGTTATTTTTATTATTTTTCTTGACCACATGTTCTACTTAGACCTAGATTTTAATTTCACTAGGCTGGGCGACATTTTTATTAGGGAAATTGTTTTTAAATCTTACTTATCACATCATTCATTTTAAGGCCGACTAGGTTTATTCACTTACCCCTTGAAATCGTGATGTGCCCTTCAGGACGCACTATGTGCTCCAAGGGTGCCACTCACCTCTTAACTGACTTGGTAGACATAAAAAAACCTTGGAGTCGATACTCCACCAGGTGATCTTGTGGGAGACTAAGGCCCTCTAAGGAATAAGGCCCATGCCTTATTGCACCCCTTAGAATCATCATGAATGACTGTCGCAGTCTGCCCTCACGACATCGTGGGTCTTCTCGAACTAGGTAATCATTAACCTACAATTCGAGCCACGACGAGAATTCTAGTAGTCTGTGGTAGGGCTTCTCTCACACCCCTCCCTCAAAGTCTTTGGTTTTCATGCGTGACCCCTTTACTCCACATGTGAGTCTGGTCGGCAAGCTATCATCAGCCTGCATCATCAACGAATCATGTTAGCAATAAAAATCAATCATCATAACATCTAATCATATGTACATATGTCATATCAACAACAATCAAACCCCAATAGTCCATTCCCTGACTTGATCCAGAGTCCAAGGGGTTTAATCGATGCCTCTGCATCCTCAATGTCCAAAGTCTTGCACACTCAGGAGAACCCAGTCAATAGCACCTGTCTATATCAATACAAAAAAATAACATATCATTGTATCCACAATGCCTCGTGATCATAATCAAACAACCAATAGTATAATAATATGGATCACTTGCAAGCAAGTGTCCTCAAAGAGTAAATTCACTCAGTACACGCAAGAGCGGGATGTTACAACAATGACGTACACATTTATCTATTTTTGAAAATGAAATTCTTTTTTTTTAAGTTTTAACTTAGATTTAAAGTCTTATATTTAATTTTTAATCTCGTTTGAAAACTTTTAATTACAAATCATAATCAATTAAGTTATAGTTATTTTTACATGATCAATTAAATTATAGTTTTTTTTTTCAAATCTTTTTATAATATGAGTAGACTTGAGTAGACTTAATTGATCAATTTGACATTAATGAATGCTCAAAAAAAGCTAAGTATATTATAATGGGGACTCATTTTCACATTTTAATTTGAATTGTTTGATTTATATCAAACTCCATTCCATAAAAATTATTAATTATAAAACCTTATTGGCTTCTTTCACATACCCAGATGTTTATACCACCCATCTTCAATAGAGAGATTAATACCTTTATCTTAAAAATCTCTCATATATATATATATATATATATATATATATATATATATATATATATATATATATATATATATATATATATATATAAACTTTTAACTATAATATAATATAAAGAAAAAAATTAAATTGTTGAAAAATTATTAATTATAAAATCTTATTGGCTTCTTTCACATATCCAGATATTTATACCACCCATCTTCAATAGAGAGATTAAGACCTTTATCTTAAAAAAATCACACACGTATATATATATATTATAAGTATTTAAACTTTTAACTATAATATAATATAAATAAAGAAATTAAATTGTTGTATATGCATATTTTTTGTTTATTTTTTTTATTCTACTTTTCCATTAATAAATAATTAATATATTTATTTGGTTTTAAAATAACATTTTTATGTCCCCGAGGTGTAGGACAGTTAGTGACGGAGTGTGTTGCTAAGCCACTCCGTGTTGAAAAGTCATTCGTTTGAAACCTGTGGGGACAAAAAAAACCAACCATGTTAAAGGTTGGTGTGGCTCAGGCCGGGTGTGATCCCCAGGTGATTTTGACGGCTTAGCCGCTGCCAAAAAGGTTCGGACCAATTAACAAACAAAAAAAAAATAACATTTTTACCAATTAACAAACAAAAAAAATTAACATTTTTATATAAATATTTACTACTTTCTCGATTTTATTAATAAATCAAAACCATTAACACAATTACAATATTTATAAAATTATTTTTTTTAATACATTAACCCACCCCCCTCTCTCTCTATATATATAACTTTTAACTATAATATAATATAAATAAAGAAATTAAATTGTTCTATATATATTTCATGTTTATTCTTTCCATTCCACTTTTCTATTAATAAATAATTAATATATTTATTTAGTTTAAAAATAAAAAAATTTATATAAATATTTAATACTTTCTCAATTTTATTAATAAATCAAAACCATTAACACAATTACAATATTTATAAAATTATTTTTTTAATACATTAACCCACCTTTATATTAACAATGTGAAACATTTTCTTTACTAAATGATTATTAATTAACTTTGTAACTACTTAGATGTAAAAAAGATTAATTATCGATAATAAAACCTTAAACTAACCGTTGTAATCATGCTTCATATTTGTTGGAATGAGATGTTTCAAGTGGCTCATTACAATTTTATTAAGTATAATAAAAGTTATTTATACATATTTCTTTGTTTATTAGGGAACATAACTATATATTTATATATTTTCCTTCTTCCTTAAAGTATTATCATAATCCACTCATCGTTATCCATTATTCAAAATCTATCATTTTTTAAATCTTTTGACATTGATTGGTTGTGATGGATTATAAGTTGAAATGCTTATTGTGAAGATTATTCATTATTCAAAATATATCATTTTTAAAATCTTTTGACATTGATTGGTTGTGATGGAGTATAAGTTGAAATGCTTATTGTGAAGGTTATTTATATTTAATTAAATTAAATAAAAAATAACCTATAAAATTAAATAAAAATTCTAGCTACTTTAACAACTATGTATAATATTTTATTAATTTAATATTTATGATATGAAAATTAAATTATAAATAAATAATTTAAATAAAAATAAAAAGATTTAAAATTAAATAAATTAAATTTTTAACAATTTTATATTCATTCTTTAAAATCTAAAGTATAGTGAGCTAATAAAGTGTTGAAAATTGAATAAATATTACACAAGATACAAATTCTTACAACCTAACCTAATATTTATTATTTAAAAAACTAGAAAAAAGTTAGATTACAAAAACATGAAAACTAAATTGAATCCAAGGCAAGGTAAAAGTTTTGATGACTTAAAATTCATATTTTCCATTTCAAACCTATAGTATAGCTTTAACTCTTTGCAACCTTAATAATGGGTGAAAATCATGGGTGAAAGTCTTGACTAATTAGCATGATATATGTCACTTAAAATTAAGACATAATTAGGTGATAAAGAATTGAAAACAAAATAAATATGAGATTGAGTGAAAAAACTTAACACTTTGAATTGATTTTTGTAAGTTGAAACTAAAGTATTGTTAAGTGATAAAGAGTTGAAAATTGGATAGATATAGGACTAAGGATTGGATATCTACATCATATATATGCTCCAAAATCATAGTTGAGGGAGAAAGAGTTGAAAACTAAACAAATTTAGATTGGATGAAGTTTTAATGACTTTACTTGATATTTGTCACTTGAAAAGTAAAACACAATTAAGGGATAAAGAATAAATAAGTAATTAATAGTTGAAAATCAAATAGATCCAAGATCGAGTGAAAGTATCAATGTCGTAACTTGATATGCATCACTTGAAAACTATGATATCCATCACTTGAAAACTAAAGCATAGTTAGGTGATAAAAGTTGAAAACTAAATAGATATAAGATCATGTAAAAGTCTCAAACATTGAACCTTTGTTTTCCATGGAAAATCTAAAACATAGGTAAGTGTTAAAGAGTGGAAAATTGAACTGAATCAAAATTACAAGAATGTCTCAACACCATGGCCTGATAAAGAATATTAATGTGATGAAATAATTGAAAATGGGGAAAATTCAATGCTAGGTGAAAATCTCAATAACCTATCCCAATATTCATCATTTGTAAACTAAACCATATTTAGGTGATAAAGAGTTGAAAATTGAATATATCCAAGATAGGATTATAGGATTAAGATTGGATTAAATCTTGCCAACCTTGATGACCCACATATGCATTGAAAAGTGCTTAACATTTCATTGCCATGATATCCATCACCTAAAAACTAGATCATAATCAAATGATAAAGGGTTGAAAATTGAGTAGATAAAACACCGAGGTGAATGTTTAGATGACCTAACTTAAAATCTATTTTGTAAAAACCAAGGCATAAAAATGGGATAAAAAGTTGAACACTAAAGAGATGTGAAAGGGGTGAAAGTACAATGCCTTAACTTGATATCAACGACTTAAAAAATACAACATAAGCAAGTGATATAGATTTGAAACAAGATATTCGGAATTGGGTGAAAGTCTCAACAATCTTAATGACCCATTCATGTAGCGTGATATGTTAACATTCCATTTCCTTGATATTTTTTCCCTTTAAACTAAAACAAAATTTAGTTAATCAAAGAAGCTCATACTTCAAGGATTTTTGGACATATGTGTATTGGCCTAGGATGTAAGAGCAGGTTTCTAAGTACATTCAGATATGCGTTTTTTGTAGCACTAGTCAGCCAAGAAATAGGAAACTTGGGTTGCACATGCCATTACTAGTTCCCAGTAGACCATTGGAAAGTATCCCTATAGATTTAATTGGAGGTTCTCTAATGGCTAGACACGGTAATGATTACCTATTTGTTGTAGTAGAACATTTCAAAAAACAATTGTTCTTGTGACTTGTAAGAAGACAATCAAAGGTCATGAAGCAATTGAGTTATTCTTCTCAAACGTATGGATACATTCTAAACTATCTTGTTCAATCTTGTTTGATCAAGATGAAATTCTTTCGGCTAATTTTTAGACAACTTTAAGGAAAGGATGGATACTAAGCTTAAACATTCCACAATGTTTCATCTCATACTAATGGACTACCCAAAGTTGTTCATAGAGATTTGGTGTAGTTATTAATAGGTTATAACAAATTATATCCAAATACTTAGGATGACCAATTGGTATATATTCAACACTCTTATAATAGGGTACATTCTTTCACCCAAAATACTCATTTTGAGGCTTGTTATGGTTATTTTCTTCCTTCACCTTTTAATGTTGTTTATGGACAATTTAAGGAGAATTTATAGAAAATGCATGAGGGGGTAAATAACCTGGAAGATAGGTTCATATACATAATCAATAAAATTCATTTGAAAGTGAAAGAATGACTCAAGAATATTCAAGAGAATTATAAGATTCATCATAACCAGCATAGAACTTATCACAAATTATGTGTTTGCGACAAAGTTTGGCTCTATCTCAATTAAGAGTAGATGTAAGGGAAAACCTTGGAAGTTGAAGTCTTTGAGATATAAACCCTTTGACATCACTGAGTAGGTTAGTGATAATGCATTTAAATTGAATGTACCTTCTTATATATGGATGTATTCAACAATCAACGTAGACCATTTGTGCTTGTTTGAACCATTGTTTATGGATGGGAAAGATGAAGAACAAGTTTTTCCTAAAATTGAATATTTTTCATTGAATGCACTTGAGGCACTAGAGGATGATATAATATTCTATAAGAATTTTTGTGATACTCACAAAGGACCACAAGAATTATGGTAAATTAGACTCAAAGGGAACACCCTATGGAGAGCTAAGTGGTATGAGAGAAAGAAAGTTATAGAACAATTTCTTCATCTCTCCTTAATCTCTTTTGGGGAACAAAAGCCTCATATTGGGAAGGTGTGATATGAATGGATCATATAAAGAAATCAAAATGGATAAATGATCAGTACTATGTAATTCCAAGGATGGTATCTTGAGCTAATGATAGTATTTTAAGTCGTGGTTGAAGCCTTTGTATAAAGTATTCAAGGGAAACAATATATAAGTCTTAAGATTATGCATGCGTGGTAGTTGAGATGTGGGACACTAAACCACCACCCTCTAGATAAATTAAAGTATTTAAGGTGGATCAAGCCCATTCCCAAGCCTATAAATTGGGAGACAAGCTGGGGTAGAGCATGGAGTTTGACAAGTAGAGGGAGTTACCTCCATCCCCTACTGATCCGTCAGGATTTTTCGAATGACTTATGGTTGAGTTTTATTTGCATGCATTAATTAACCATTAAGAAACTTAACGAAAGAACGAGAATAGAAAAGGAATTATACAGCCATTAACATATTTGCAGATCTGAAATGCAATGAAAAATAGCAAACCATAATGCACAGGTTGATAACGGAGTTCGACACAACTTTGCCTACGTCTCCGGGCCTTTTCTCTGTGGGGGAGGCTTATTTATTTATTTTCGAAAGATCAATGGTACATCATTACAATGTCGAATGGATTCAAAATTGATCTGGTCATGTTCGCCCAGATCTCTAGAACCATGCACAAAAAACGGCACCTGAAACGGATGTCTGGAGCTCTCAGAAACGGTCCGACAGCATCTCCTCCTCAACGGCTTCCCTGCCTCAAACTGGCTTGACTTGGCTTCTTCTCAGCATCTCTGCTCTGGATTGCTCCCAAAATCTGTCCCCTTGGCCTCAAAATGGCCTTGGTTAAATAGTGGGGGAGTTAGTTGTCCATCTCCAACTTCCTCCACGAATTTAGGCTCTAAAAATGCCCAATAACTCCCAAAATAGGCTTAATTACATTAAAAATGGCTTTAATTAATTAAAAAAACCATAAATTGGTTGAAAAACCATTTTTCAAACTATATTATATAGTTATATATCCGGGCTTAGCCCCTTCTCCTAGGCGCGGCCCCTTTTGGAAAGGTCGTATGAATGTTAATACGGCCAAGCGCTAGCCCAAAGGGCTTAGCGTTGGCCCCAACTCGCATTGACACCGGTC
>JZKD02S1734322.1:237198-253385 GCA_000966675.3 Picea glauca | reverse complement strand
GAATAACACATAACACTGATTTAAATACAATTTAAATCGAATACATAACAAGTACTATAGCATGGTCCAACAGTCGGAGGGCACTTGTGAAGTCGTAGCCGTGGGAGGTCCGGGGTTCGAATCCCCCAAACTCCAAAAACTTTTAACATAGACAAAATTGACCAAAACTGGGGTGCCATGTGGCAGCCCGTGATTGGGCCATGTGGCACCCTTACATCCAACCGATGCATGCCACGTGTCGACCGATGATTCCTCCACGTCAACCAACCAGGATATGCCACGTGTCGACCGTTGATTCGCCCACATCATCTGCCACATCAGCTCGTCGTACAGTCCAGTCATCATGCCACGTCAGCTTGCCGTACGGTCCAGTCATCATGCCACGTCATCTCGTCGTACGGTCCAGTCATCATGCCACTTCAGCTGCTGACGCCACCCGTGCCACGTGTCACCCTTTCAGTGGTGACACGTGTTACCTCGGGATTGGTCCAGCCGTACACCAAAAATGCCAAATCTACCTGACACATGTCACTGCCTGAGGCTGCCATGTGTCCTATACGGACCTGCCACGTGTCGCATGTACAAATGTGCCACGTGTCTTGTACGGACTGTACGGACAAGTACAGTCAGCATCCAAAAATTTTGTCTATTTGGCTTGGCGGACAGAATGCAATATCTTCTTCATACGGACTCCGTTTGACAAAGTAAATATACCACCGGAATCAGGAAGACGAGACGGACGCAATGGAGTTGGTTTCATTGGATTCTGAGCACTTTCATTTTTGAGCCTTTTTCAAGCCCTGTCAGGCTTCTGAATCCGATTTCGGATCACCAACCCAAACTAAAAGGAAATTAGTGAGACAAGGTAGGGTGGGGGATTGGTGTGTGATAAAAGGAGAGAGTTGTCTTTGCCCTTTTCCCAACTCAAGAGGAAGTAAGACCCATCATGGAAGAGCATGAAGCATACATAGAAGATGTGTTACCTATTTTCCCTTCACCCCAAGTAAAACACTTATTGAGGATCGAAGGGAGCACCCTATGCCTCACAGTCAATGACCATCTACCATGTAGAAAGCGAAAATGGACCCAAAATTGCCTTTGCTTATATGGTTGGACCTATGGATTCTATGAAGGCTCCTTCCTATCACTAGATCTTGAGGTCATTTGACATTCCAAGATTAGGGGATAGATGGACAAATCCTAAGGAATACATGAGGCTATAAAAACTAATGCTTGGGGATGTTGGCCTTTTGATTGATAGAAGAGGAGATAAAGAGGCCAAGAGAAGGTAAATGGGCAGTCTAGTTGTTTGTCCACAAGACATGGAGCCCATGGAAAGACAAAAATTCTACAACTAATCAATTCAACACCCAATTTCACAAAGAATGTTGTAATGAGGGACAAATTGAAGCAGAGAAAAACCAACAAAAGATTGGTTCATAGAGGAAGATTGTGACAGAGCAAAGGAGGTAATTTTACATGTTATCCTTAATACTGACCATGCATAAAAGCTCTATTAGAGCCTTATAATATGTAATCACCCTAAAATTAATAAAGAGGTGAGGATTTATGCTCGAATTTTTTACACTAGTTCTCCAAAGTAAATCTTTTATTTTTGTTGTGTATATGATTAGGTTTTCTATACATTTAATAATTAATATGAAAAACACAATCCTAAAAATGTATACTTAAATAAACATAATAATATTTAATAAAAGATCTTAATAAATCAAATTAATTATAAACTAATCAATTATAAATAATAATAATCCATTAGATTAATTAATGTCAATCTTTGTTGGTTAGTTTTAAGAATATTATATATCAACTAGAAAGAAGAAAATATGCAATGTTATATATAAGTAATGTCAATCTTTGTTGATTAGTTTTATGAATATTATATATCAAGTAGAAAGAAGAAAATATAAAATATTAGATATGGCGCGGATCCAATTCAGCCATGTATATCATAATAACTAATTAAAGTTAATGCATATAAGTATGTTAGTTGGTTGAATAAAAATATCATAGATATAATATGATAGATATAAATTTCACTTTTAAAAAAATAAAAAATTAAGATGGATTTATAATTTAATAGAGATAATATTAAATAATAGAACTTATATTTATTTAGAATTTGAATTTTTAAAATATTTTATAGATATCTACTTAATAGATATATTGTATTTTATAGAAATTTTATTTAACAAATATTTTATATTTTAATAAAAATATGATTTTTAAAAATAAAAAATTAAAATGAATTTATAATTTTAAATATAATATTAATTTTTTTCATAAGGAAAAATAGGGATAAAAAACTTACCAATACTTTCCACATTAATGGATGGTAACGATGCTAAACCTTAATCCGGTGGACACAAGGCTTAAATTAGTAACCTCCGCGTATTTAGAGACACTTTTCACCAACTATGATATCCCATGAAGCTAAATATAATATTAAAATATTATATATTTAAATGGTATTTGAAATCAATCAATCCAAATATTTATATTTATATTGGATTTTTTTAAGATGTTATTATCATGTAAAATTGAAGAGTTGTGTTTTTTCTTAAATATAATTTTTATAATATTAATATATAATGAAAAAAAAAAATTAATAATTTTATTAAAAGAAAAAATATAATAAATTTAAACTTAGTATTCACTCTAGTTGAATTCAAATAAATTCATATTAACTATAAATAATTAAATGAAATACTTATCTTTCTTTGATTTAATAGTTTCCATTAATATTTTTTCATAATATAATATAATATGTTTTCAATTTTATAAATTTTTGAAACATAAATATGTAGAAGCAAATATAAACTTTAAAGATTAAATTAAAATAAAAATAAAATTTAGATATAAACATTTTTATTAAAAAATATATATATATTTATAATGATTAAATATTTATTAATGCATTTAATAATATTATTCATAATATGTTGTTGGTGATATAATTGTAAATGTGCTATTAACTTAGCAAAAGCAAAAACCATGATCTAAATAAATTTGTGCACTATATAATTAGTGAGTTCAATGGATTCTCTTATTTGGAAGATCTTAAATTTATTTATGAGATTTAGAAGTTCCATTTTCAGTTTTGAAAGTTTCCCCCAAGGTGGCTTTGGCAACCATGACTATCTTAGATCACATGGACACCCAATAGTGCAATAATCACCCAAGATTTTAGGTGGTGGTCACCAGAGATAAGTGGGTGAATGTCACTATGTATAAATAGTAAGCCTATGTTAAGTAATTTCAAAAATCCCCAAGGTTGCATAGAAAAATCTACAAAGGGCCTACGTTCTTCCTAGTACTGAATTATTCACATAGATTAACAAGCAGGGAGGACATCACCATCACAGGGGAAAGGCTTGACAAAAAAAATTCCCCTTAGAAGGTTTTTCGCACAGTCAATATGAAGTGGACACTCAGTTCTCACATTGAGAGTGGGTTCAGATCATTGGCCTATTTTCTTGTTAATAAAGGCCACTACCAACTCAACAAACTCATCTTCCTGGTTCTTAAAGATGTTTCTCACCCATCCGCGGTTCAAGGAACAAATTGGCCGAGTGGTGGGATCACCTATGTTCAGATTTCAACAGAAGATAAATCCCTTGTGGAAACCTTAAAAATTGAAACATGGAAATTTTCAGAAACATGATGAAGGGGAGGATGAATATTGCTTTGCAGATGAAAGAGATACAAGAAGAGATAATGCTACAAGGAATGACAAATAAGGTGGATCAACAGATAGACAACAGGAAGAAATTGTCCTTAAAAATATCAAATAAATGGGCTCCAAGATCACGTGAATTGGATTTCCTCAGGTGGTACTAGAAACCTATGGATTTGAAGATGAATGCGTAAACTGGATTCTGCAGATGGCAACGATAACTATTTTCTCAATTTTACAATGGCTCTCCACACCTCCCCTGGTTTCCAAGCCGAAACAGGCATTAGATAAGGGGACCTATCTCTCACTCCCTCTTTATTCCCCTTCTTGAAGGTCCCAATAGATAACTCAAAACAACCAAAGACCAACATCACTTGCACGGTATCCTTGTAGTGAGGAGGACAACTCCCTTTCCCTTTCACACCTGTAGTTCGTTGATGATACCTTCCTTATGGGAAAATAACAATCTAGGAGGCGAAGGAATTCAGATCTATTTTGGATTCTTTCCTTATGGTTTCAGGGGGGCAAAAAATTAAACAAAGCTAAGTCTGAATTATTCTTCTGCAACATGAAAGATGTCCAAAGAAATATAGGAAGGTTGTTGGGCTTTCATATAGGCTCTCTCTCCTCCCAATATGGGTCTACCTCTGATTGAAAGCACAGGCAGAAACATCTCTTGGGTGTCTCCTATGAAAAAATTGAGAAGTAGGCTCTGTACATGGATCTATCGTTATCTTTCTGTTAGCGACTGAATTGTTATCTTTTTTGGGATGATATCTAACACAAGCAGATCCCTCTTTCAGCAAATCCAAATTGGGATTTTGAGCTTCATCGATGGAATCAGAAGGTTGAAAGCTACTCAGAATCTATCTGCAATGAAGACACAGAAGGTTGAAGGCTACTCAGAATCTATCTGCAATGAAGACACCGACTCTTGGAGGAAGTGGAAGTACAATCGATTTTGGTCGACAACCAGAATAACTCTGAAAAACACCATCCTAGAAGAGGTCTTAAGAAATTAGAAAATCAGATAAAATAAACGATTTGACCTTCTCAGATGGGGAATGAGGAGAGATGGTACATATGAGGTCAAAAGGGGTTATGAACTTTAGCAATGCAACCAGCATGGTCTAGAGAAGGCACAGATACAGGGTTTTCCTTTGGTTAGTAGCACACAAAAAATGAATGGAAGAGTCTGGGTCTTCCTTCATATGGAAAGAAAGGTATGGAATAACCTACATTGGTGAGCATATAGACAAGCCACAAATATGGAAAGTGATAAAACAAAATCTTCATGAAACAGTCGTTGTGGCAAACTGGGGAGAGGAGGAAATAATAATCACAGAGAAAGAACGTTCTATTATCCAAACAATTCAGATTAACATGAACTTCAATTCTCATATCACACTTAACCCTCTTTTTGGGGAAAATTCACCATCTAAAGGGACTCTTGATTTAGATTTATTCCTCTAAGGGAAGTTTTTGTGATATTGATTCCTCTAAGGGAAGTTTTTGTTGGCATTCAAATGGAAATCCCAAGATCTCCACAGTAGCAGTTAAAGGAGAAGACAAACAAGGAGCCACAACACTGAAATACACTGAAATTGTTTGGAAAGAGCTAGCGCAAGAAGGTAGAATACGTAGACCAATTTGAATCTGCATGCTAAAACTCTCAAAATGAAAGTTGGCATCGAGAGTCAAAATGAAAGAACTCATTTGAAAAATTAAACACAAGTAAAATCCATAGAGAATGTAGTTGAATGGCACAATAGAGTGTTGTAGGCATACAATTGGAAACTCTAATACAACTTCTAAAATTGATCATCATTTATGATGAAATCCTCATCATGTGACCATTTTTTGGTGCAAATGGCTGAGGTCTGGAGTGGCTTCTGCTAACAAAAACTACTTACAAGTCCATACCAAAGAATCATATGCAGTGCATGTGCCCCCTATTGAGATGTCTTAAGGGCATGAAATGCTATTGTAATACCAAGCACTATTGTATCCTGTGACAACGGAGCCATGGCTCAGTTGAATGAGTTCAGTGAATGTGATCAAAACTTACTTTTGCATTTGGATCTCTGAAATGTTGGGATCTTGGTGCTGAAGATTTGAGGTAGCAACTGTGAGGTAGGTGAAATGTTATAAAACATTGATGAGCTATTGAAACTCTCTGAGCATGGCTATTTGCAATGTGAAAAATAGGTCCAATTGAGAGGCAAGGGTTTAACCATGTATTAAAATCACGAGTAGCCAAAGGAGTTTTCAGAGGCAGATACAATCTTTCTTTTCCTAAATTTCTCTTTCCCTTAACCAATCATCCATTGCATTCTTTGCCGAGGAAATCTTGAGGCACTCAATAGCAGATATGTGTTGATCATGGGAGTGTGTAAGCCTTAATGTACTATTGCAATTTTTCTATGCACTGTTGTACGCCAAACCCGTTTCTATTGAAGGTGCCGATAGGGCTGGGTAAGGTTTTGCATTGCCACTATTATTTTTCAAAGCTTTGAAATGGCGTGAATGAAATCCTCAAGTGCACTGTGCATGGAGGTTAATTTAGGGGATGATGTATGTCAAAGCAATGGTAAAAGCAGGTTCATGTGTATTATTTATTTTATGAATATAAAGGCTTATTCTTCCACTTTTTTAAATCTTTGATATTGGCATTCTTCTGGTTTTCGGTGACCTCTGCCATCTCCTTTCTCATCACCTTTTGGGCACTTGTCTTCTTTACCGCTGTTATTTTCTTTTTGGTCTTTTTAGGTTGTTTAGTCTGGTGGAGTGGAGGTCATTAAAATCAATCAATCAATCAATCTTCTCTCATTAGTCAAATCGTTTTTTTTAACCTCTTTAATATTATCAGCTACCTATGTCATTCCCTTTTCTCATCAATTTTTGGGTGGTCACACTAATCATGTCTCATGATGACAACTGTTCATCATGGTTTCAATTTTCAATATGTTATTAGTAATTTAAAGGTTTTATGTTTTGGTTTTTTCTGATTTGAATGGTTAAGTATGTATAATTATAATGTTTTGGGTTTTTCATTCCATTAAATTCATTTATGTATTCAAAAATGTGATTTAAATCACATAATTTAACCTAAATTTATATTATCTAATTAAAAAAAGGCTTTAACTAAACATTCTACCTTTTGGGTTTTTTTGACAGAATCAGTCAATATAAATTTGGACAAAATAGCTATTTTCTATTGTTTAAATCGCATTTCTAAATGCATAAATAGATTCAGTATGCTGAAAAACCCTGGGACACTTAGATTATACATACTTAACCACTCAAATCTGCAAATCCAACCATTCATCACCAGATTTTAGACAAAATCAAACAAAAAAAAATTACCAAAAAACACAAAAATTACCAAAAATTACCACCCATCGCCTCCATCTGTTATCTCAAACGAACGAAAAGGCAGGGAACAAGGCTGTGGAGCTTCTGGAAAGCGTGATCTCCTTAGCGCCACAATGCTACTGCAATATGTCAGCTGCTTCTGAAATTGCTTATCAGGACAAGATTTGAAATATGCAGGGTTTCACGCTTCATGGTTTGGTTTATGCATGGGAGGATTCCAGCTCAGAAAAATTCACGCGCATCACGTGTCTGTCTGATGGCCCAATCTTTCGTTTGGAGTGTTGAGAATATCAGCCATTCAATGTAAATGTTTGAATTTTCATTAATTTTGAGTTGGGCGCTCTGCAAATGCCCTGCAAGAGCCCAAGCCTGAAGAGCATGCCGCGTCGTATAGGAATATAGAGATCAAACTTTTCAATCTCTGAAGGCAAAAGGAACAATGGAAAAGAAACAATTTTATCTATTGGAGATCTAAGAAAATGGTTGCGCCGATTACTAATCCCAATATGTTTATTGGCATTGCCATCGTTAGGTTAGCTTTTGTATTAGCATAAAATGGTCAAGAGTCTTATTAACTAAAAAGTCTTATTAACTAAGTTCATTGAAATTCTTCGTCTTGCAGAAAATTTTACAGGTTACCGTCTTATTTGCTTGTGTTTTATACATTAATTTGATATTGGGCAAATGGTTAATATTTTTTTTTTTTTTTTCATTTCGCTAAAAAAAAATATTTATTTCCCGTAAATAGCAATTGCTTTGTTATTTAATTTTGAATTAAAAACAACTTTTCAATACATATTATATTATTTTTTTAACTTTATTCATATTATTATGTATAGTTTTCGTTATTGTAAAATTAAAATTTATACAAGAATTTTTTTTAAGTTTATATTTAAATTTTAAGTATATATTTTTTAAAATTTTAAAATATAAATTTTAATTTCAGCTAACTCAACTTATAATTTTAATTTCGATATTTACTTTTTTTTTTTTAATTTAAAAGCCTGATTGTATTTAAGACATCAATGCCATGTGCATATGTATATATCTATACATATACTAGATAAACTAGAAATTTTAACTTTAAAAAAATCAGGCTTNNNAAAAATATCAAAAACAAAAAATATTATGAAAAGTAAGAAATTTTCATCTTAAATTGAAAAATTTGAACAAATAAAAAATTCTTAATTTAAAAAAATAAAAAATAAAAAATATATATATGATATTAAAATAAACAAAACATTTATATAAATAAAAGAATACATTATTCATATATATATATAAGAGTGCAAAAATGTGGGAACATAAGGCGAAGCTTGTCATAAATATTTTCTTATTCATGTGGAAAATGAAAAATATTAAAGAAGAGAGTAATCAATTTAATGTATGTCACTCTAGATTATTTGTCTTTAAAAAATTGTTGGTGCAATGAAAACACTTTGCAAGAAAAAAAACTAATTGTTGATGCAATGAAAACACTTTGCAAGAAAAAAACTAATTTCTCATAAGTCATGAATCCTTAGAAAGAGCCATGTGACTCTATAAAGAAATAATAGAACTACACTTTAATCTTATAATAAAGGGAGCCCAAATACAAAGTGCTCATGAGAGTCACTTTCTAAAGAATAATTTTGAGATGCATAATGCTTTTCAGGTATATGTTAGTCTATTTCAATCTGAAGATGGCGGGAACATATTTTAAGTTTGGTGTATTCAATAGGTTTGATAAAACCATTTTTTAAGTGAAAATATATATTGTAGTAATGGAGCTTTGAGAAAAGTGGTTGTGTGGTCTTTGACCACATACATTGAAGGTAGGATTTGTAGATCTTGGCTCGAATGTTCTTGTTTAACTCTCTTGCAAGGATTTGGAGCATTCAAGCTCTATGTGAGGTAGCTTGTCAATATTGAGATCAATTAGACGAAGCATCAAAGAGGCTCTGGCATACCAATGAGATTCCACCCCATGCTTTATTAGAAACATAGAGGACATAAGTACTAGATATAGATACCTAAGACAACCAAATTGATGAGATTTGGACATTCACTCAACCCTTTGTATCATCATCACCACATGGAATATCATCAAAATGACGAGTATGGTAGTGCTAAAATTTGGGAGAATGATGGCATGGTTCATTTATATCTTGGCATGAACATGGCTAGACAACATGGAGGGAAGTATCATCTTTTCGATTATATTATGTTCCATTAAATTGGCAGAAGGTATGGTCCCCAAATCTAAGAACCATATAGGGGTAGGTAACAAACTAGTGAAAATATGAATCTTAGTCATAATTTCCTAAAACTAAAGTTGGAGGCACTACTTCTCAAGGATGGTAGGTGGTGAGAGTCACAAAACTAGTACTGTACCCACCAAAAATGAAGTTGAAAGCATGGCTTCTCAAGGATGGAAAGTGGTGACAATCACAAAACTAGTTCTCTACCCACTTCAAACTAAAGCTTGGTTCACCTTTTTCATAGAGATGTTGGAGCCATGATTCATATTGTCTCATTATAGCAATGACTCTATCATTGTAAAAATATTGCCTCTTTATAGAAACGACTCTATCCTTGCCACTTACATAATCTTCATACCAAATTGTGAGTAGTTTTAAATTGATTAAAACTTCAGTACTAAATTCTAAAATTTTGTACTCTATATGTTTATAATAATTTCCTCCCATCCTTCTATAGTTAAGTGAAGAATGAGGAATGGTTAAGTGGTTGTAGCTATTACAAAGATATTCTTTGATACTTAACATGTTTATAAGTTATTCGCGTATTACATTTATTATTATTATTTATTTTCCTTGATATTTTAGCATCACTAAATACATTTTGTTACTTATAATTAAACATTGTTACAAGAGAATAGTGTACCCAGGAAAAATTAACTTATTCTCATTCTTATAAGAAATTGTTCAAATGTTCATATATGTAGTATTCAATATATTAAGAAACACTTCTAATCTTCAAATTTATTTTAAATGCTCATGGACATATATAAGTAAAACATTGCAAAATAACAATGTCAAGAACAACTAACAATATTTATAAACTCCAGCAATGATATTTCCATCACCGTTAAACTTTTCAAAATTGACAACAAATATATCATAACAAATATGCAAATGTTGTATATTCTTAAAGTAACTAGAACAATCATATAATAAAATATTAAATGTCAAAATTCAAATTTACATAATTTGAATACTTATATTATTATAAATTAAATTAAATTGAAATAAAATTATTGTTATTTAAATCAAAATAGTTTTTATTAAATAGTTTCAGATTTTGAATTTTAAAAGTGAAAAAAATAATTACATTTTTTATATTATTTTTTATCTTATTTTTGACTTATCTTATTTTTATATTATAACTTGATATTTTGATATTATACACATAACTTGATCTTTTGATATTATACACTTTGTGAGTTTGTGAATAGCCTCAATTTCTATACAGAAATTGAAATTGAAGCGTATTTTCTCTTGTCTGTATAGTTTATTGTCTACTATCGAAGCGTATTTTCTCTTGTCTGTATAGTTTATTGTCTACTATCGAAGCGTATTTTCTCTTGTCTTCTAGCCCCGAAAGGGACTGGTCCTTTTCATCATTGCATTGAACCGTGTTATACAGACTTTCTTCTACAGCGACCCTCCATCGAACCTCCCCTCCTTCCTACTCTGTTCCAAAATACGACTTTTCAGTGGACCTGCAGCAGTCCCCAGCCCTTATTTTAATGGAATCTCTTACCAATGCTCTCATGCCCCCCTCTGACGAACTTATCTGGAAACAAGCGGGTTTATTCGACCAGGTTGATTCTCTAGAAAAGACCAGTTGTACAACGGTGCAAGACACCCTTTCACTGACATCTGCCCCTCTCCCGAGATCCTCTCACCCTGCTACCGACAGGCCCCTTCAAAACTGCTTTAACAGACCCTCCTCTCCACCTGTACATAGAGTCCCTTCAGTCCCTCACTGGGTGGTCTCTAATAGTCGCAAGGTTTGGAAATCAAACAAGAACAATAGAAGGCTGGTTTTGGGTGATGGAGTGGGTCTAGAAGACCTCGTTAAGATGTCTCTCAATGCCCTGGTTGGCCGTATTTCATACAAAAGTATGAGCTCACAACCTCTAGAAGACTGGATAAAATCCCAATGGACTCTGATATTGGGTTACTGTCCTGAAATCTTGTACCTCAAAAAGGGTTAGCTCGGCTTCCTCTGCAGATCTCCTGAAGATGCCTCTCGGTTTCTATCCACTTTTTGGGTCATCGAGGGAAGCAGTCTCATGCTCAAGCGCTGGCGACTGGCCTTCAACCCAGACACAGATTATTTCCATCAAAGACACCTTTGGGTGTTGCTCCCGGGCCTTCCACTCCACTTCAGAATAGTGAAGCCATCAGAGCGATTGGTGACTCGCTGGGCAAGTTCATTGCCTTCGACCCTCTGTTCCTCACTGGCCCTTCGAGGAAGATGGGCAAGGTATTGGTGGAGATAGACATTTCAGCGGGATTGCCAGAAAATCTGGAGATCGACTGGAGAGGACGCAAGACGCTACAGACACTCGACTACCTCGGACTTCCTTTCAGATGCAACCTATGCCGAGAAATAGGACATCTACGTCGCTCTTGCCCTGGTAAGTCCTGGAACAAATCCACTGAGGAAGACGACCTGCATCTAAACCCCCCTGACTACATGGATGCTGATCCTGCATTGGAGTCTTTTCACTCACTCCCTAACCCACCCTCCCCTCCCCCACCTGGTCAGCCAGAGCCTCTGACTACCAAACTTTACCTCCATTGCCCCTCTCTCTATAACTCCTTTACTGATGCCGAAAAGACTACTATCAACCGCACACCGCCAGTCTCGTCTTCCCCATCTACTTCCCTCTCTCCCAAAGATGTATTGAACCAGCCTTCCCTCCCTGCACAGACTCCTATCTACAGCCCCCTACAAACGACTATCGATATTGATCGACCCCTTATCACATCTCACCCCACACTTCCCTTGACCTCCCAACTGCCCAGTCAACACAACTCATCTCCCCTTTTGCACCCTCTCCCTCCACCCTTATCGACCGACCACCGTAGTGCTCCCTCCCATACCGCCATCTCTACAGATTCACCTCCATTTCTCCCTGGCATGGGCCAGCCTATTGATAGTGAGGACTCTCTACTGCCTGATACGAGTCCCTTGACCTCTCCATCCTTTAATACAGACTTTGTTACTCTGTTACCCATTTACCGTGGCAATGAACTCATCACACAATCCTCGGACACTGGTACTTCATCTACCTCTCATACCGACAAAGATCAAAAATCATTTTCATGGTCACGTGGTCTGGGCGCAGAACTCTCTCCACTTCAAACACGGAGCTCCAGGAAGAAGAAGGGGATGCATATATCTCAACAAACTACTCCGATCAAACCTGCACTTGAAGGAAAGGCCCTTAGAGCATTGAAGGCCATTGCTCGTTCCAAATAATGATTGTGCTCTCTTTAAACACACGAGGAATCAGAGGCATCCTCAAATATGCATCCTTCTGTAATCTTCTTGAACACACCAGTCCAGACGTCATTTTTCTACAGGAGACTCTCTCGTCAGAGCAAAAGTCCAGAGCGTTCTTTCTCTCCTTCCGTCCTACTTGGGTCTCTGTGGCTGTTAGCGCCCTGGAAAAATCGGGTGGCCTATTAGTGGCATGGGACCCAGGTATCCTCGACTTGACTCCCTATCTGACTTGCGGTGGCATATTGTTGATGGGTCGTTGTTTAGCTACCAACCAAGACTCGACGTTTTTAAATGTTTATGGTCCCTGCCATGATAAACTACTTTTATGGACTCTTCTTGCAAACATTGGGATTCTGTCCATCCCCAACCTCATCCTGGGTGGTGACTTAAACATCACTCTCTCGGCGGATGAACACTTTGGTGGACTCCCCTTGCCTGGACCGAACTCAGCTTTTTTCAGAGACCTTTTCCTTACCAGTAACCTCATAGATATCCTGCCCTCCAGACTTATTCCCACTTGGCGTAACGGGAGATCTGGGAATGAAGCCATTGCTAGAAGACTTGATCGATTTTTAATCTCAAATAGTTACATGTCCTCCACAGCCTCCCCATCCTCCTGGGTGGTGCTTCCCTATTTTTCAGACCATGCGCCCATTCTACTGAAGCTGGATTTTTTCCGCATCATATATCCTATCCTTACAAATTCAATCACCACTGGCTTACATCTGCTGATTATTCTGATCTTGTGCACTCTGTCTGGTCAGACCCGTCTTTTCTTTGTGAAACAAATCCACAATTGAGAATTGTTTGGAAGCTAAAGATTCTTAAAGCGCACTCTAAATCCTGGAGCAAACGTTTAAGGGAGTCGGAGGCAGGTCTACTAATCAACTTAGAGTCTGAGATAAACAACCTCATTCTACTATCCTCTTCTGCCAACCTGTCTTTAGAGGACACTAATACATTAAAGAGGCTTGAAAGGGACAGAGCTCACATTCTGCGTGAAGAGGAAATGCGATGGAGACTCAGAAGCCGCGCGACCTGGCTCAAGTGGGGGGATTCCAATACTAAATATTTCCACAGTATAGAAAACCACAACAGGAACAAAAAACAGATTTGGTCAATCCAAAGTGATTGCGGCGAGACTCTCTGTGAACAAGACTCAATCAAAGCGGAGGTTGTCTCCTTTTTTGGTAAGCTATTCAAAGCCAACGAATGTCATTTCCAGCCCAAAAAAGTGGCCACTGCGAGTCTCTTTCCGAATTTGGTATCGGCTTCTGAAGCGACCGAACTCTTTCAACTTGTTACACTGTCGAAGATCAAAGAGATATTAACCCATTTAAAAAAAGAGAGAAGTCCAGGGCCAGACGGCTGGACTGTTGAATTCTTCACATTCTTCTTCGATCTCGTTGGGTCAGATCTCCTACAGATGGTGGAGGATACCCGCATCAAAGGTAAGGTATAGAAAAATATCAACTCCACCTTCTTGGTTTTGATCCCGAAGGAAAATCAACCAGACTCCTTCACTGACTTCGGACCTATATCCCTGTGTAACCTTATTTATAAAATTGTTTCAAAAGTTATATCAAACCGGATGAAACCGATTCTGGAAAGAAGTCTATCGGCTGAGCAAATAGATTTTCTTAAAGGGAGAAGAATACAAGATGCCATCAAGGCTTCCCACGAGAGCATCCATTCCATAAAACAGAAAAATATGAAGGCATTGATTTTGAAAATTGATCTCAAAAAGGCTTTTGACAGCATCGATTGGGCTTTCCTGAGACTTATCCTTCACTCAGTGGGTTTTGGCATCAAATTCACGGACTGGATTATGGCTTGCGTTACTAGTGCCAACTTTGCGGTGTTGATTAATGGGGAGGCTACAAACTTCTTCAAAAGCGAACGAGGGCTCCAACAGGGATGCCCTCTCTCACCTTATCTTTTCATTCTGCTCATGGACAACCTTAGTCTTCTCCTTGCAAAATCCATCTCCGAACACCGGATATCGGGTATAAAGGTATCAAGATACATCAAGTTGGTACATCTTATGTTTGTGGATGACATTCTCATAATGTCAAAAGCAGATCTTCCAGAGTGGCTGGCGATCATGGAGGTACTTCAACTTTTTTTCTCAGCTACAGGTCTGTCCATTAACACTTTAAAATCCACTATACACTACTGGGGTTTATCAGAAGCCGAGTTGATAATACTCAAAAACTCCATCCCTTTCTCATTTATTGATTTGAAGGATGGCTTCATTTACCTGGGCTTTAGGCTGAAACCGAGAGTCTCTACCTCTGCTGATTGGTACTGGTTAGTTTCTCTATTTGAGAGGAGAATTGTCTTCTGGTGCAATAAGTGGTTGTCCCTAGGTGGACATCTCATTCTTGTCAAATCAGTTATCGAAGGCCTCGCTGTCTACTGGATGACCCTCGCCCGAATCCCTAACAAGATCATCATTTTGCTGCGTAGTCTCTCCTTTAAATTTCTGTGGAACGACCTCGCCGGAAAACGTCGGTTTCACCTGTGCAGTTGGAAGTCACTAGTTAGGCCCCGCAAAGCAGGGGGCTGGGGACTCAAAAATCTCACCATTTTCAACACAGTGCTCTTAGCATGTACCTTCTGGAGAGCTGTCACTCATGACAACATCTGGCATCGAGTCATTATGGACAAGTATCTCGGCGCCATTCCGCTTCTTCCTTGGCTTCGGATGACCACTCATGAACAGGGACGGGCTTCACCCTTCTGGAAGGGTCTGCTCTCCGCCTCGTCGGTGATTCTTCATTGGCTTCGGTGGAAGCCCGGATCGAGCACCGAGATTTCCCTTGGTAGAGACAAAATCCTAGGATTGGATAATCTCTCGATCCTCTCGCCTCAACTCAGATCCCTGCTTTCTTCGCAAAGTTCTTTTTCCTAGCTCAAATGAGAGGGGTTGCCTGCACCCATCATCTCCCTGACCATTGGCTTTATAGCAGCTCACTTCATCTATAGGGTTCCATGGCATTGGAATGGGATGCTTTTACCACTGCACTGAAATCGGTGGGTATCTCTCTCCGGGATACACGTGAAACTCTCCTGTGGGACAGAGGTGATGGCTCGGGCATCCTTACAGTAAAAAACACATATGCAGCCCTCCTCCACTCACAGCCCACCATTGCTGATCCCCCGTGGCATCACCAGATTTGGAATTGGCATATTCCTCTTAAGCTGCAACTTTTCTTCTGGCTTTGTGTGAAGGACAGGGAACTCACTTGGGAGGCCCTTCGTAGGCGTGGCTGGCAGGGGCCTGGGATTTTTCCCCTTTGCAATCAAGCAACTAAAGACATACACCATCTCATGATTCACTGTACTTTTACTTCACACATCTGGAATCTCTTATCCCTGCATTTCTCTATTCCGCTGGCCTGGAATGGCATCACCATTTCAGATTGCCTCTCATCTTGGTTATCAGACAGATTGGCTCCTCATCCACTGGTTGCACACGTTTGCTGGCAGACCTGGATTGAGCGGAACCATGTGATTTTTGAGGGTCGGACCCCCTC
This sequence comes from Picea glauca, assembly GCA_000966675.3. Taxonomy (NCBI): domain Eukaryota; kingdom Viridiplantae; phylum Streptophyta; class Pinopsida; order Pinales; family Pinaceae; genus Picea; species Picea glauca. Next base: position 237,260 of record JZKD02S1734322.1, on the reverse strand, counting down.
CTGTCATGCGGTCTTTCACAGAGTTCTTTCCTCCTTCATCTGGCAACCGACCACAGAAAAGA
>JZKD02S1734322.1:213174-224272 GCA_000966675.3 Picea glauca | reverse complement strand
AGTCAAGGCAAACTTGGCTTGTATTTGAAAAGACCTCTTTAAAAAATTCAACTAGGTTATGTAAGAATTTATGTCTCTTTGGTAAATGATTTTTAAATTGTCTTCAAAGTTGTTGAATTAGTATTTTAATCATAGATGGATGAGTTGTAAATGGTTTTATGATATTAGTTATTTCCTTTAGATTTTAGTAGCAGGCATGTATATTGTTTTTTTTTTTTTTGGCTTTTTATATTTCAAGTTTTTTAAATTATTTATATGAGAAAACTAAATGGAAAATACTCTCAACTAAAACTTGTGTAGTACATAACAGCTTTTATTCTTATAATATCTTTAATTATTTTCTTAAAAATAAATTAATTTTAAATTTTTTATTATTTTACATAATAACAATTTGACTTTATATTTTTTTTGGTTTTATAAAATGATCAAACTGATGGGATATCCATTTTCATTGTACCTTTCATTGAGTAACCAAGTCTAGCAGACCAAACTTGTAATTAATTATAACAAGTATAAGTATATTCATATCTTGAATATCATGTTAGGAATGACTTGCTGGTTTTTTTTTTAAGATTAATAGCTAATATCATATTAAATTCAGATTTTTATAAGGACGAACCCTGCCATCTTCTAAGATTGGGTGATAATGGGCTCTTCATTTTTTATTGCACATTTTTATTGTACCTTTCATTGAGTAACCAAGTCTAGCAGACCAAACTTGTAATTAATTATAACAAGTATAGGTATATTCATATCTTGAATATCATGTTAGGAATGACTTGCTGGTTTTTTTTTAAGATTAATAGCTAATATCATATTAAATTCAGATTTTTATAAGGACGAACCCTGCCATCTTCTAAGATTGGGTGATAATGGGCTCTTCATTTTTATTGCACCTTTTAGCCAAGTCCAGTGCACCAAGCCTGCTGTTAGTTGCTTTAACACTGGTCAGAATGCAATCCATTCCCATTTTGTATATATAGATTAGTGCACCAAGCCTGCTGTTAGTTGCTTTAACACTCTCATTTTGTATATATAGATTATGTTTGCATTGGGTTTGATTTTACTTCCAATAGCATAAATTGATCTTTTGATATTATATACTTTGTGAGCTTGTAATAGTCTCAATTTATTATTTATATATTAGGAGTTTAAATGGTTAAAGTTTAAGATGGACATTTTAATATAATTATTACATTTAATTTAGTAATTATTAAAGGGAGTGGGTTAATTAGAGAACAATTTTTCTTCCTGAGTTACTTTTTGGGCAAGTTTTTCTGCTGCTTGTTTTTAAATTTCCGGTGAGTTATTTTTTCGACAGCTTTTTGGGTTGCTTGCTTTTAATTTTCTGGTCAATCTAAAAGTCTGATAGATTTTCTGAGCATCTGGGCTGGTTTAAAATAGGACAAAATCCCTGAAGATAAAGATTTGAATAGAACTTTGATCCATACAAAACTCAAATTACCCCTGAAAATTTGACATGAAATCAAATTTTTACCTGAAAAACAAAATTCCAAAAAAAAAACTACTAACCTACTCCTTATTAAAGTAAATAAAATGTACCACATTAAAACACAACAGCATCATTTGCGAAGGACGCCCAAGTCAAAATTCAATAGAAATTCAAACATTTACATTGAATGACTGATAATCTCAACACAAATTCAAACATTTAGAATGGATGGCTGATATTCTCAACACTCCAAACAAAAGATTGGGCCATCAGACAGGCACGTGATGCGCGTAAATTTTTCTGGGCTGGAATCCTCCAACGCATAACCCAAAACCATGAACTGTGAAACCCTGTATATTTCAAATTTGTCCTGATAAGCACTTTCAAAACTAATTCCGAGGCAGCCGAGCTATTGCAGTAGCATTGTGGCAATAAGGAGAGCACGCTAATCGTCTGTGATAGCACGCGTTCCAGAAGCTCCACAGATAAGATGAAGTTTATACATGAAAAGCGCATCAGATAAGCCCGCCCCACCAACACAAATGGTCCGCTAGGTTGGATTAACATAGTGGGACTGCAAATACGGCCACACACAAATCTATTGATCCCTGCAGATCCTTCAGGGCTATGGCGACAAAGAAGGGCAAAAAAAGGTACAGCTACAACCTATAGCAAAGCACAACCTTCCCTGAAGGCCGGTCTATGAATCCTCGGAATATATGATCATCCTCCAATGACGTCTCTTATTCGTCACTGTTGATCCGAAGAGCATTGATCAGAGAAAGAATTATATCTCTGTAAGATGCACAAATAACGTTAATGCTAGAAATCTATGTGTTAAAAGCAAAATATGGACTGCCAAAATTAATCACTGATACATTTATTTTGGATTCAACGTTGATTTGAAGTAGAATTTTTTATTTAATAGTTTACAATTTATCATGGAAAAATAATATATACTTGGTAACAGAACATTTAATGTTTTATATGTATATACTAGAATATATACTATAACAGAACATTTAATGTTTTATATGTATATACTAGAATATATACTATAGGATGTAAAACACTTTTAAATCAAACAGTATATATTCAAACATATGCATTAAATGCTCTGTTATATACTATAGGATGTAAAACACTTTTAAATCAAACAGTATATATTCAAACATATGCATTAAATGCTCTGTTGTATGGTGCATTTTGTTTGACAACCTTTAGCTCAGTATTTATCAGAGCATTTAATGTTCTATATACTACAAGATGTAAAACATTTTAAAATCAAACAGTATATATCCAAACATATGTATTAAATGCTTTGTTGTATGGTGCATTTTGTTTGACAGCCTTTAGCCCAGTACTTATCAGAGCATTTAATGTTCTATATACTACAAGATGTAAAACATTTTTAAATCAAACAGTATATATCCAAACATATACATTAAATGCTCTGTTGTATAGTGCATTATGTTTGCCAGCCTTTAGCCCAGTACTTATTGTTCCCTTAAAGTTAAGAAGTAAAAGCAATGTCTAAAAAGTAATGAATAAACCATTAAAACAAACAAGCAATACACAATATTCTGTATATACCACCTATTACAGCATTGGATAATCAGCAGGGTAGTTATTGCTTGTCATTTTAAAACAAACCATCATACATTTTTCAGATTGCAACAACCTATTATTTTGCAGTGTAATGTATGTCACCTTTGGCTCCTAGCAACTTACAGTTCAAAGTGTATGTCATACAGTTTGTCAGATATGCATTAAATCCTTCTGAGAAAAGGAAAATGTGTTTTGAATGTAGTAGTCTAAACGTTTTACTTTTTGGGGGGTTTTTAATCACTTTTTTCATTTAATTTTGTCAAAAAAACCCAAAAAGTAGAACGTTTAACTAACGCAATTTTGAATACCTTATTCATCTACATACGTGAATGTTGTACAGTTTGTCAAGTATGCCTTGAAGGCCTATTTCATTGTTAAATAGAGGTTGACCAAAGTGGATGGTTTTTTTTCCAGAGGAAAATGTGTTTTGAATACCTTATGACTTCCCTGTATACTCTTTCTAAATAAACGATATACAACGAAGGCTACATCAAAACATCTCAGCGTTCGAGAAGTTTTAGAACGGTGCATGGAGCCGTTTGCAGAAGTCATTCAGGTAATCTTGGTGTTATTCCAAATCTGCGTTGCCTCCATTGAATGCCCATTTGTGCAAGCTTCATAACAGAATGTGTGGGTAGGAGGATGTAAAAACTATTTTCAGTGAAACTGATGGAGAAGAGTGAGTCCAATGATTCTGGTTACTATGCAGTTCCCTGTGTTGGGACCAAACAGCAACGATACATGACTACACTGCGTTCTTCTATGCATGTAAAAACTTCTTTTTGTAACACTGATGGAGAAGAGAGAAGAAAGGGGAGAGAAAAAAATAATTTTAAGGATTTTTTTTTGTTATTATGCAATCACTACATACATATAATAGTTGATTGTCTTTTAAATTATTAAATTTTTTAGGGGAATGAAAATATAGTTAGTGATTTCATCTTTAGTTTAAAAGTTAGATTTTTTAGAGTTTTTAAGGATATATTTTTATTGAAATCCAACTAAAAATGGTTGGAACTCCAGATTTGAGTGATTGAGTCCGTATAATTTTAATGTGCAGAGAGTTTTTCAGGGTGTTGAATCCATTTATGTATTCAAAAATGAGATTTAAACAACCAAAATTAGTGATTTCACCAAGATATAGGGTATTATGTAAATCAACACCTTTTGAAATTATTTAGGTAAAATTGTGATTCATTGTTTATAAAACACTAATTATGAAAATGTAGATATCCTAAATTTAGATTTGAACATATAATCTTTAAAGACTAAACACATATTCTTAATCATTACACTTATTCAAACTATAATAACAACTTAAACAATTATATAACAATAACTTAAAAAATACAAAAATTTTCATGTAAAAATATAAATATTTTTTAAATAAAATTTCTCAATCCATTTAACTCATAATTTCTCAAAAACACAAAAAAAATTCATTTAAAAATCTAAATATTTTTTAAATAAAATTTCTCTTTCCATCTAACTAATAATTTCTTAAAACACACAAAATTTTTCATTTAAAAATATGAATATTTTTTAAATAAAATTTCTCTGCCATCCCACTCATAATTGCATTCAGACATAAACAACGAAACTATAAATCCCATTTATGAATTCAACCTCAAAATATATATATATATATATATATATAACGAAATTATAAACCCCATTTATGAATTCAACCTCAATGCATATATTTTAGAAGGAAGGATTTTTCATTTCCAAATCAAAATTGAAATTCAATCTTCAATTCTGATAATTCATGTTTAACGATTTGGTAAACAAAATCTGAAATCATGATTGCCAAAATGTCAGATGGTAACATACTGGCTCAACTGTCAACTGCATGGTCACTCAGATGGTGCATCGTAATTATCATATTATTCATGCAGTCTACCATACATCGTAATGGTCACTCAGATGGTGCATCGTAATTATCGTATTTTAAGAAGGCTACCATACATTTGATCAGCCACACCAATAAAAAAAATTGCTTCAGTGTCTGAATGACATTCCAGCCATCTCCCCAAACAAATCAATTTCCTTGCAATTAGTATAGTTCCGCTTCGTATCATATATATGGACAAAATCAGCTGGCTCAGCCATGGCCATAAACTGTCCATCTGATGAGAACCTTATAGAACATATGGCACCTAAGTGGCCCTTGAGAACTTCATGAGAGGTTGAAGTGTTTCTAGCATCTCAAAGCCTACATGTGGTGCCTTGGTTCGCAAAAGCAAATATTAGACCATCGGGATGCCATGCAGAAGCAAAGTAGTAATCCAAATAGCCTTGAAGAATTGCAATAGTCTGCAAAATGCACCATGCAATCAGAACATATACTTACATTACATACAAACACCATCTTGCCAATAGAGCTAAATTTTGAACTTCATATGTGTGAGCTCAATGTTGAAAGAACATACAGAGCAAAAACCATGCACCACACTATAGTTTCTCAAAAAATTCTTACATACCTTTCCTGTTTGATAGTCTAAAAGAAAGCCCATAGCATTCTCCCCGACAACGAGAAACAGCTTTTCATCTGGACTGCAAGAAGTATGCTGCGGATCATTCATAGTATGGCTCAGATTGATAAAGAAGAACCAAAATAAAAAGACATTCACATAATGTCTTTTCAACTAGCAGAGAGCATAATGTCCTTTTCAACTAGCAGAGAGCAGAGTGCACTGAAATCACATGGTACTTACATTAACAGCCCAAGGGAATCAGAAGTGCCTAATCAATGCAAATCTCTGACTGTCAAATACTCGTATAGCACACTCATTACTTGAAATAATGAACTGGGTTGCTCCACTGTACAGCACAAATCCATGATAAAAATGGACTTTAGTCAGACTGTGCATAGCAGCTACAAAATAAGGCAACGAAAGGAATTTCTGTCATTGGATTTTGTGTGCCTTTTGAAAATTGAAATAAATCTTTAGTGCAAATACAAAAACAATCGCCATTCTTTGCTTTAAAGGCTAGACAAAAGTGTACCCAGAACTGAGGTAATCGCCACTGCATTAGTGACAGCATTCTCATTATCAGTTATGTTTGAACAATAACTCACAACAGGATGGTCCAAATAAAAAAGTGTATAGGATGTTCCAAATACAAAAGTGAATGTATACATTGTGCAGTAAGCAAAGATGTTCAGAGCAGTAAGCAAAGATGTTCAGAACAGCGTACATAATAGATGGCTATAGGTTAAACCTCGGTAGCAAGCATTATAACCTACCTTACAAATAAGTTCTCCCTGGAACCCACCCGCAACTAGTAAATTATCCTTCATAGCCATGGTGCTAGTCTGGACTCCTGTAACACCCTGCATTAAAGTTCCTGGATGGACCTGTTTTAGTCAGACACAAATCAGTTATGAGACAGCCACAACTATGATATTGAGCCAAAGAAAACGATAACAATCCACCGGATATTACTATAAACAACATCGAGAGTAACTACAAAAGGATATAAACGTTCACAAATATCATTTTATGACTAATCACTATGCACCATGTACAATCTGGCCAGTAACATTAAGAAATTATGCTTCTTTATGAGATAATGACGACCAATGCATAACAGAATACACATCATGCTTTGATGTTGCCCACCCCAAGTTCCTCAGCTGCAACATTCCACAATATATTACAATTAGTCCACAAACAGACATGCACGCACAGATACTAATCTTGGGATTTGGAAAATGAACTTTAGTGGTAGAAAATTATTGCCTTGAATGTCAAAGCACTGAAAATTTAAAGATCATCCAAAATTTATATTTTTTAAATAAAAACTTAGCAAAATTCTGAACTCTACATCTAAAAGAAAGCATCATTCAGAACAAATTACATGCCCAATGGTCAGAATGCATTAAAGAAACAATTAGACCCTGAGAAATTGAAGTTTTCTTATGTAAATACTAAGAACTAATGGCAGCTAGACCCTGACACAATATGAGACCATACAATAAAACAAGCTAGTGCAGTTCAAAAGCACTTTGAAATGATATCAGAGACCGGGGACGAGCTTTAACCTGTCCACAAGGAGCGAACCAGAAACTCATTTTACCTTTCAACACTCGAGCTCAATGCTAATCTTTAAAAACAACTAAATTTCAGAAAATGCTGCATCCTGTCTCTTTCTGCAACTTTCCAGTAATGAACTAAACATGAATTAGACTAGGAGCACATGAAAGATAAACAGCTTGTAATAGGCACTCTCCATAATAAAAGTCCATTCTTAATGTGTGATGAACCTAGTCAATAACCCCTCTACATTCATACCTACATCTTGGGTTGAGAGTGCAAATTACCTGAAAGTGTGCAATTGTAGACTTTACTGCTCTTGTGTTGTAGCAAAATTCATAGAACTTCCCTCCTTTCTGAGTTCTTTTACACACCACCTACACATGAAAGTAAACTGTAGAAATATAGTCAACAGAATAAATTTGAGCCCTAACAATCCATATGTTAGGGAGCTTGTTTTAGTCTTTCAATGCAAAACATCATTTTTCCAGTAGACAGAATATACCCACCTTATCATGTTCATCAGAAGATTGAGGGTTTTATAATTTTTGTACTGTTCTAACAGAGGTTCTCTATATTTCTCCCTTGTAATGTTCAGTATATCCCACGGTATTCCTTGAATATCTGTTCCTCTTCCAGCTTCTTCTGCAGATTTACCAGTTTGTCTGGCTATCTGCCCATCGTAGAACTTCATATGAAGTGTGTTAAATGAAAACTAGTGTTCAGTATATCCCACGGTATTCCTTTAATATTTGTTCCACTTCCATCTTTTCTGCAGATTTACCAGTTGTTCTGGCTATCTGCCCATCAGAGAACTTCATATGAAGTGTGTTATTTGAAAACGATATCAAAGTAGAGGCACAAGAAAAAATAAAATCAGGAATTGGAACAAGAATATCAAACTAATTGCTCTCCAGGAAAGGGACAAACAAAAACAACCCACTTGTGATTAATCTGCAGCAATCTCTAACTATGAGGCAGCAATGTATAACTTATTAACTAATTTAAAGAAGCTTCTCCAGCGTGAGCAGAATTCGAATTCCATCGAGACTATTGTTGGTAATTGAGAAGTTTCTAACTTTCTACCCATTATTCACCGTGACTCTTGTCAATTATGCATTGGGGAATACAACCATTCGAAGTTCATGATTCTTAAAACCTTTAAGAAGATCAACATTCACACGTAACATTCATTTAAAATTATGTGTGGCATCAATACTCTACCTTCTCTGACAGTATGTTGCTTCGGGTGTATTGAAAATCCAGCCATCGAAAATTGATGTGGTATATGGTTTGTATGAAGCCTAATATTTATTGGTAATGGGTATAATTAATGATCTTATAATTTTAAATTCTAATGTGATGGTTACTTATTGAAGATGCTGGCATATTCTTTCTTTTCTTTCAAAATCAATGCATCAGATTTATTGTTGTTAACCTCCTTGTATTTATGAAAGTATCCTTTAACTTGTTTATTTTTTTTACATTTACCTAATCACATTATAAAATTACTTAAAAATATATAATTACCACATTTAAATGATTAAGATTAATAACTATGTCTAAACCATCCTCGGATATACCACGGCCTGCCTCACACGTTTAATATTCACCTTGTCTAAACCATCCTTGCAATCTATAACTATATTATAGTAGCAGGATAAAGCGCCAACTTTTTTCCTTTTTCGCATTTGAAAATCCATCTTCGTTGAAATTGGGCGTGGAAGTCACTGAATTTTATTGAACACATAGATTTAACAACATTTTTATTTGAGAATGTGTGTTTATACCGTTAGTTATATTGTTTAAGCGATTTTTAGATACTCCACATACAATGATTATCTAGAACTAGCACAGCCGTTATTTCGCGGTTGACAACGCCGAAAGATGATGTTTTAATTGTAGAAAACGTGAGACAGCTCAGGAAATCGGTGGTAGAGAATGGGCGGACAGTTGAAATCCGTGGTGAAAATGAAACATGCGGATAGGTTAGGAAAGACAGAAAATGAAATGCACAGGCAGCCAGAAAATGAAACGCTTGTACAGTTGAGGAAATCTAAATGGTAATTTGAAAGGTTAATCATTTAAACGTGGCAATTATATAGTGTTACAGTAATTTCTTAATATGATTAGGTAAATGTTAAAAAGTAAACAGGGTAAGGGATGCATTCAGAAATACAAGGAAGTTATGAAGAGTAAATCACATTCATTGATTTGGGAGGACGACTAAGAATATGCTAGCATCTTCAATTGTTAACCATTAGATTAGAATTTTAGATTAAAAGCTGATTAATTGTGCTCATTGTCAATAGGTATACGCCTTTCGACGTAAATAGCTTGAACAACATTTCTATTGTATATAGACTCTCACAGCAGCAAAATAACTGCTGGTGAACGCCGAAAGGTTAAGAAGATGAAACGAATCCTTAAAAGAATATATTAAATTTTATTATCTATTAACAAATAAATTGATGGGCTTCATTTATCTGGTGTTAATATTTTAATCTTTGTTAATCACTTACAATCAGTTAGCTATCAAAGTAATTTTTAAATATGATTAAGTAAATGTAAAAAAGTAAACACATACACCGATGTCTTTATAATAGCTAGGAAGTTAATGATTGAAATCACAGCCATTTATTTTGTGTGACTACTAAGAATATTCCAGCCATATTTAATCCTGTCCATAGAAAACTTATTAAGCACTAAACCCCTATTAAATCTGCCCATTGTCAATAGGTGTAAGCTAATTATTCAATATAGTCCAAATTTATAAACAAACTTTTTTTTATATGCATAATTTTATTAAATAAAAATAAATTTGATAAAAAGTTATCTTTAGTTATTTTTTGAATTTTGTATAGTAAAAATTGAATGGGTCTAATAATAACTTAATTTGTATAATATTTCTCTTCTATTTTGAATGGGAATAATACTTCTTTGCTGTTTTGAAATTATATCTCTGTGGTTTTGAACGGGAATAATACTTCTATGTTGTTTTGAAATTTTTTTTTATTTATTTTTATTTTAAGTAAAAATTTATATTTATCTATTAATGTAAAGAGATTTAAATATTTTTTTATTTTAAGTAAAAGTTGATTTGAGAGATAAAGTCAATCCTAAATAATAATTGTTACATTTATAAGCTAATCAAAGTGGACCATGAGTGTAACAAAAGAGCCTCGAACCTCATAATTGTTGGTATAAAAGAAGAATAAGAGGAGAAGAATTAAATAATAAATCACAAATTGATACAACTTACCTCATAGAAGCAAAGAGGCTAGGAAAAATAATTAATCACAATGATAGGTTGATCTGTGTCAAAGTAAGTTGTAATGACCATAAATATAGCATACTTAGTAAATCTTCGAGCTGAAAATGATCACGAATATTTATAAATGAAGACCTCATTCCCGAAGACCAAGCTAAATTAAGGAAGGAAGTTTAAAAGGTAAACAAAGCCAAGAAAGAAGGGAAATGGGCAATAATTTGAAATCGAAAAGCTATTGTTAGGGATAGAGACTAGAAGGATAATAATAAATAGGAATTTGGGACACTTGGGATCCTTTTTTGGAATTGTCGTTGCATGAGGAGTCTAAGGTCCCTAACATAGAGAGGAGTCTAAGGTCCCTAACATAGAAGGATTTGTCTTATGGTCGGCATGGAACAAAAAATGCCACCATAGAGCGATAGGAGACATAGCTTGTTATATTAGAAAGAAAAATTCTCCTCACATTCAACTTCATAAGATTGACCCTCTCAATCAATACATTTGGATAGAAATTTCAGACACCAATGCTAAAAAAATGTATATAGAAATTTGGTATTTTGCACCTATTAATTCTATTTTTTATAAGAAAAACAATATAGATAACAATTGTACCTATAATAATTTAGAACAAGATATTTATAGTTTGAAAAATGAAGGTAATATCCTCCTTCTATGAGACTTTAATGCTAGGACTGCAACTAAACAAACTACTCTTTTAAGTAATGA
>JZKD02S1734322.1:187296-200149 GCA_000966675.3 Picea glauca | reverse complement strand
AAATTTCAATTATTTTCTTTTTTCTTCTAGTTTTTAAAATTTTTTAATTTATCAAAAAAAAATTAGGTTATATTTTTTTTGCTAAATATTGAAAAATAACTACAATTGTTTTTTGTGTATTGAAGTAAAGGTAAAACATGTCTTAAAAATGATATTTTTCACTATATTTAAAAATTATGGAATCACAAATTAATTAAGGAGACACAATTATATGGAAATTCTTAATTTCAAAAAAGCAAATTGTAAAAAATATTTTTAAGATTGAAAGAAGCATGGAAAAATGATTCAAAACACATTTGAAGAAAAAAAAATAGAAAAAATGAAAATAGATGAAAAATAAGCATTTTAAAAATTAATGTGGAAACAAGATGGATCACAAAATTTAAAATATCAAAAAACCACCTAAAAAGGGAGGGGGGTGCTACCAGTAGCACCATTTTTAAAAATGGGGTAAAAATGTGCCCCCCCCCCAAAACGAGAACTTTGTAGAGTTCTCGTTAAGTTGGTAACTTTGTTATGAGTCTTCAAGAGTTGAAAAGGAGAAACCAAAGAGTACCACAATGGACAAGGAAATGATATTTCACTCGAGAGATGACCCTAAGACTTCCAAGATCCCATTCAATGTCAATGTTAAGGTGGGTGTTAAAGCCTTATGATGGCCAAATGAATGAGGAAACAACATGCATGTTATAGTTTCTTTTGGTTCATAGATGCTAAGAAGATTTATTTATCTCCATTGAGGATGGAGAGTTAAGCATTGCTATAATGGGAAAGTTTATGCCAAGAAAGATTTCTTACCAAATAGAAGAAGGTTGCATATTAGAAGGAGCTTAAGAGTCTTGCTAAGAACCAATTCTATCCAATGGGGTATAAAGAAGAACATGGGTTCAAGTGGCATAATCTCAAATTAAGACAAGGACAAGGAGTTCAAGAATGATAAAATACATCATGTGCTAGTTTAGAACCTATTGGCATTTTATTAAGAATCATGAGAAATTTTGGTTGAAGTCTTTGACTCTTTCTATGTTTTCCATTTTCATCCTAGATAACTCCAATACTAAATATGTTGGAATTTTTTCATTACCAAACTTGGTCATAAATGTTGTTTCAAATTCATTCTAATAAACCCCACCAGAAAATTAAAATACCAAGTGGAATCATTATTTTCAAAAGTATATGGAAAGATATGGTAGACCACATCATCATGTTGCACATTCATTCATGTAACAATGAAATTAAATTTATTGATGTGATTTTCAAGTGGCATTGTATTTGCCTAGGTCGAATTTGGGGAAAAAATGGTCTGCGTGTTTGAGTAAGTCATGATGCTAACCTAGGCCAAAGCATCATGAGTTATGCAAACAAGTTGGTTATGATTTCCTACCATAAGGAAGAAGATCAATTTTGCTATGCACTCTACAATATATTATGAGTTCAAGTCTGGGTCTAAAGAGCTTATGGAAGGACTAGGACCATGGGTAAGGGGGATTTCATTCAAGGGTTCAAGGATTTTCTTAAGAATGTATGGAACCAAATCAACTAGGATTTTCCACTTAGGTTTCTTCTTCAATTAGATTCATGTTTCCATAGGATATTCTATAGCAATATCACTCATGGAAAATCATTAATTAACTGATTTGATGAGTGTAAGCTCTAGTCAGATGATGAAAAGACTAATATTCTTGAATTGGTATAACACATTGATCTTCAACTCTAGGATCATATTGGGTTTTAAGTTTGGTTTATGGGGGTTCTTATGTTTTGAATTGCGACATCAACGTCTTGGAAGTTAGGTTCTAGAATTAGAATTTGGTGGGATTGAAATTCATCTTCAATTATTGGCTAGTTGTCTGATAATTCATAGCTATTTCTATTTCCAAAATATCCACATGGAAAGTAATTTTTATTATCAACCATACAAGGGTGTGCCCTCCCTCTAGCACCAAAATTTCGACATGGGTGAAATGCCCTTCTCTCCATCGCCTGGAGCCCAAGTATCATATACACCTCCAAAATACAAAGCCCACACAAATTTACTTGGGGAAGGGGACTAATTAAACCTTTCATCGTTGAAATTGGAAAAGGCTCTAGTTTATGGCCTTACTGACATTATCTATTTTATGATTTAATTTTAAATGCAAAATTCAGTCCTACATATAAACTAATCTAGTTTATGCTCACTAGGAAATAATAAGAATAGATGGATATAGAACCAATAGAAATAGGGATGGAAAATAATTGGTCTATTGAGATAGGGGTATTGCAGGTATGCATGCCCCATGTTAGGGTTTAGACAAGTTGTTATGACCCAAGTTGTTAAGAGATCATGTATTCATTATTTGGAGAGGTAAATTGTGAAGTATGAATGGTAACTAGTTATTTGGAGGGCTTCACCTATTCTTTAAGGAGTTATTGTGTAACTTATCTATCTTGGAGTTGTGCTCCATGCTCACATTTTGTACATGGTGTGTACTTCTGCTATTTTATGGTATTTTAAGCATTTGGATCATTACAGTTCCCCTATTATTTAAGGAGTTATTGTGTAACTTATCTATCTTGGAGTTGTCCTCCACGCTCACATTCTGTACATGGTGGGTACTTCTGCTATTTTATGATATTTATAAGCAACTGGTTCATTACACAAGTAATAGGGAGATACACTAGGATTAAGATTTATTTATGAAGACTTGGAGTTGGTGGATTACGAGGAGGATGATTCCCCTAGTCCTTGTTTGATGTTTAAGTCACTTCAAGAATTGGTGGAGATATGGAGGAGTAAAAAAGTCATAAAGAATCCCTAATATTAGTTGATGATAATCAAGATCAGGACAAAAGTATGCCAAATTGAATCCATGCTTTAGGAGGTAAGGACAAGGAAATGACATAGAATTTAAGGTTCTCGGTTAGATGGGTCTTGGGAGGAGAGGATAGTTATGGCTCATTTCTTTAGGAGGAAAATTCATGTCTACATTAAGATTATGGTAAGGGTGTTTCACACAATGTTTTTTTATTAAGGTAAATCTTTGAGTATGTTTCAATTTTCCATTCAAAGACATATCTTAAGTGTTTAATTCATAAAGTAGATAGTAATAGGGAATATATTTTAACCCAAAGCACAAAGATTATCTCCAAAAACATAGATTTGATAGGTGAAATAAACCAATATGGAGAAAAGTCAGATCTAGAAGTAAGCCCAAAGAAAAAGGTGTGAAAGTGTATTAGTGTAAATTCTAAAAGAGTAAGAATGGTGGATAGCTTGGAGGTGAGCGTGTCATCGATAGAAGAGTTGGAGAAAAGGTACATCTAGAAGCAATCCCCCCAAAAAGGGTGTGAAAGTGTATTAGGGTAAAGTATAAAAGAGGAAGAATGGTGAAGGGCTTAGAGGTGAGCTTGTCATACGTGGAAGATTTAATGAAAATATTTTTTGTCGATCACTTCATGGGAAAATATGTCAACACAAATCCTTGAATGCATGGTTGAATGAGCTATGGAGGCCAATCCTTGGCTATATTTTGATTTTCCATCTTTTAGTTTGGGGTTGGATTTATTTCCTGGTTAAGAATGCAAATGATTTAGAGAAGGTTCTCAACAAGGACTAGATGTGGGGCCCTTCTATATTACACCAGAAAAGGTGGAAACTGAGGTTTGACCCATGGGAAGAGCCTACCTATATATAAAAAGTTTGGGTGTTATTGTTGGGTCTCTCATGAGAACGAAAAAGTTATGGAAGGAATATGGATTTCTCTAGGTCACTGTTTGAATTTAGGAGAACAATTTTTGGGATAAAGAATATATGATAATTGCAAGAGTATAAATACAACTTGATTTGAGAGAAGGATGCTCAACAGACATTGAAATTGCATGGGGATATTGGAATTTTATTCAGAAACTATATTTTTGGAGAATTTCATTTATATGTGGGGAATGTCATGATATTTGGAATTTATGGGAAGATTTTAAGGACCATAAGAGGGGATTTATTAGGAAGAAGAAGATGTGGGATAAGAATACAAAATCCTTGGAATATTCAAAGGAATGTAGGGTAACTTTGGAAGGTTCAAAAGTTATTGGTTCTCAGGATTTGGAGCCTTTGTTACCTTGTATCCCAAATAAGGCTCAAATTACAATAAAACATATGGAGAAGCTTCAAGGATCCATGGAAGGTCGATGTGAGAAAAACACCCTTTTGACGTGTTAAGGTATGAAAAACCCAAAACCCTCCTTGTGTTTTAGGTTGTTAATTTTGAATTCCCTTCCATGGTTGAAAGTTTGGGTACTATTAGTGGGAACAAGGATAGGCTAGATGATAGAATTCCTAGGGTTCAATATTTCTCTCCTTTGAGGTTGAATTTAAATGTTGATATTATTGTTGAAAGTCCTTATAAGGATTGGAATATCCTCAATTAAAAATTCCTAATTAGGAGAAAGGGGATACGAATTTAAAGGGAGAAGATAGGGAACCCTTGAATCTTGAGGTTGTGGAGGCCTTTAATGATTTTCTAGTAGATACCAATCCCTAGTAAAAGTATCAGTTTAAGGAAGTTAAAAAGAAATTTCAAAAATACTCCTTGAAATCCTCTTAAAATTTAAGATCAAAGAGGGATTCTATTTAGTCATTAGGGGCTTTGGAAGGGGGTTTAGCCCTTTAATAAGAATACCCAACCATTGTTGGGAGGAAATCACATATTTCAAAATCTAAATCTCAGGGAAAAACTAGTTTAGAGGAGGGTAACAATTAACTATGTGAGGGGTCCTTAGAGTAGGGAAGACCCAAAAATTAGTGACTTAATGATCATCCTTTTTATAAATGATAAATGAGTTGGGGTGCCCTAAAAACAATGTGTCTCTTCTGTAAAACATATGTCTTTCTTATCCAAGAAACTATGTGTGTTGGGTCAAAACCAATGGAGATCTTTTCTTTCTTTTTGAAATATTGGAACTTTTCTTTGATAGACGTTGTAGGTATGTTGGGGGGTTTGGCATTAATTTGGAATTCTAATATAGATTTAATCTCTTCCAATGTCATTCATACAAGTATAGTGGTAGAAGTGAGATCCAAGGAGTTGGAAAAGTTGATAGAATAATACATATGTATGGGCCCTACAGTGATAGAAAACATTTATGGGAGGGGCTAGGAAGCTTGGGTATTCTAAATGGTGATAATATCATTATTGGAGGAGACCTCAAATTGAATCTTAGAAAAACGGAGATAGAAACCCTCTTACAGATTATTTATCTCATTATTTTTTAGTCCAAAAGGTTATAGATGTGGGACCAATTAAAATTTCCCCTACCTAGAGGAATTCCAGAAGAGGCAATGAGGGCATTTTAAAAAGGTTAAATAGGCTTTTGGTTGCTAAGTAGGTGATGGGATATTGTGCTAGGATCAAATCATGGGTTGGGTATGGAGGTGCTTTATACTATTACAGAATGAAATTGAAGTTAGGAAACCCTTTGCACCCTTCAAATTTCCTCATACATGGTTGAATGAGGACTTTAGAGATCTAGTGATAAGGACATGGAATCCTTATGACAGAAACATCGATGATTCAACCATAAAATATTTTGTTGATAATTTGAAAAGGGTAAAAGGAGAAGTAGTTGAGTGGGAAAGGAATCATACCCAGAAAATCTAAAAAGACCTAAAAGAGGTGGAAGTGGGAATAAAGTCTCTATTTGAAAACAATGAGGAAAGGATCTTCTTCGAAGAGGATTTTCAAGCATTAAAAGAGCTAGAAGGAGAAAAATAAGTCTCTACTAAACAGGGAGGAGAAAAATGGAGAATCAAAAGTAAAGATATATGGTTGGTTGAAGGAAATAATAATACAAAGTTTATCCACAAGTATGCAAATCATAAAAGGAATGTAAATACCATTTGGGAAATTGGAAATCTAGATGGTTATAGGGTAAAATATTTCAAGGAAATAGTAGAAGTGGGAAAACAACACTTTGAAAATATTTTGAAGGATCCTGAGATTGAAAATATTTGGGAAATCATGAAAATTATAATGCCATTTCCTAGACTCAATGATGATAAAATGAATAGGGAGTTGGAAGTAGAATTCCCAAATGAGGAAATTAAAGTAGTACTAAATTTATTTAAGAGGGCCAAAAGTCTAGGCCCTAATCAATGTACAATTGAATTTTATATTGGATTCTATGTTTTGCTAGAGGAAACCCCTTTGAGAATGATTGATGAATATATAATTTAAGGAAAGGTTCTAGGAGAATTGAATTCCACATTTATAACTCTCATCCTCAAATGACAAGACCCACTATGAGGAATTCAAACCTATATCTTTGTGTACCCTTTTTTACGAACTAATTTGAAAATAATTGCAAACATACTAAAAGGAATTTTTTCATAGGTAATTTCAGAAGATTAGTTTACTTTTTTATTAAATACACAAATCGATGATGTTGTTGGTACTACCTATGAAGAAATGCGTTCAATCAAGACTGAAAAGATTCTATCAACTATGATGAAATTAGATCTTGCAAAAGAACATGATAAAGTGAATTGGTTATGCATTAGACTTTTGTTGTTACAGATTGGTATGAATCTACAGTCTCTTTGTTGGATCATGGGGTGTTTTTCATCAGTGTCCTTTGGTCTATGAAAAGGTTTCCCTTTATCACCCTTTCTCTTTCTAGTGGTAGTTGAAGGTCTAAGCATGTTAACTAAGGATGCAAGGAAGAGGGATATTGTGAAAGGGATAAAAATATTTGATTTAATGGTTATTTATCACTTACTCTTTGTTGATGATATTATGGTTTTCATTCATGGACATGATCTAGATAATATTGAGAATGAAATGATATATGAATGAAAATACAATAGAGAACACAGAAATATAGTGAAACCTAGATTATATTAATAAGTGGAATACAAAATACTGTAAATGCAAATCACACAAACTAGCTATAATGGTGGTAGATTATCCTTGAAGAAAGAGATGTGTCAGCTATGCTCATTCATAAGAAGTCGATTACAAAGAGATCGAAAAATCATTTTATCATAAAGCATCAATGAGAAAACCCTAAACATCCAAAAGCCTAACCTTGGAAGATGAAACACAAAAATGTTTGTGGGCCTCGATGTGGTTAGTTGATATGTCAACTTCATAGGGGTGTTACTTTTGCATATGGTCTCTATTTGGGGTGCTCGATATCCCATTGGAAAATTATAGTGGAGAAGTACACATTCCAAATAGCCTAGTATATGATTTTAGCTATTTAATGGGCATTACCACATCAAAAAAACATCGTTTAGGGACTCCAAATGGACCTGGAAGTTTGGGACCTGAAAAATTGTAGAAAAAATACCAAGATGTGGAACCATTCTGAATTAGTGGAACATGTGGGTTACCACTGGTATCTTATTGGAACATGTGATTCCATCGTAAACCTCACCTTTTTAGTTGAGTGGGTCAACAATCGACTAATCAACTAAGTTGTTGGTTGACCATGTCCACTTAGGATCCCAGATCCATGTTTTATGAACAGGTGCAACCAAATCGACTTGATATTATTGGTTTGGTCCATGAACAAAACCTATTTATAGATGATCCTCTAATCATTCTATTATTATCATCAAGAGATTTATTTTTTTCTATCATGGAGAGTGTTCGTGCTTCAATGCTACGATGTCTATAGACACCACCTATGATCTCTTATCCGTTCTTCTCTATGGTTAATGCTTGTCCAAAATGGTATCAAAGTTGATGGTTCTTTGATCTCACAAAGAATGGGAATGAGATTGTGACAATGGCGAAGTCATGATCTAGTTTGGTTTGTTGAATAAGTAATGGGTTGTTTGAAACTGGAGACTCCTTGAATTTTATTTCTTGTTGTGGGTTTATTGAACCATGAAAACCCTTACTTTTTTTGTGTGTTCAAGGTTATTCCCTATTTCTGTTAAATGTGTGGAAGCTATATTCCCACTAGACCCTCACTTGGGTGAGTCAATTGGAAGATATTTTACCACACGCAAATTGACATCGTCAAAATATTCTTGATTAATTGGCGTGTCAAAGAATTGGGTGGAAGTAGGATATCTCTCTTTATTGAAGACCGATGCATGGATTCCTTCACTCCTGAAGTATGTGGATCCCCTATCTCCCTATTTTCAATATACTCAAATTCATTAACTGGAAAATCCACCCAGACGACTAGTGGATCAACTCGACCATCATTCATCACCGATGGATGCGTATGTTAATACCTTAGGAATTTAATGTCGATTGGAAAGGATATCCAACCTTCCCACTAAGAGAAGATTTCAACTAGAAAGAGATCGACTGTAGCTCGCTAACTACACCAACGATATGACTAAACAACTGATTGTGCATCCAAATTAACTCCTTCCCTTTTGGGTTTGATCCTCGACTCGACTTGAGGAAGATCCAACCAATGACTCCAATAACCAAGTCAAAAAACATGTGGCCCATTTCAACATTTCATTTTGTAGCTCGATTGCATTACTTTGTTGAATAATAGGTTGATTTTCCATTAGAGATACATCGATGACTTGTAAGCCAAATTTCTTATTGTGGTTGACTTCTATCCACTCCTTTTTTTACAGATTTTCTACTTGGATTTTTTCCTCCATCGATGGATATGTTGGATGCATATGAAGCTCTAATGCTTCAAAAAATATAGGATATTCGTGAGAATAATTTCATTTCCTTGGAAGAATATCACAACCAACTTCGTGCAAAAGTCACTACATTGCAGAATGGCGTTGCACAGTTGCAGACTGAGAATCAACAATTAACAAACAAATTGAAGACAACCCATATCCAATTGAAATGTGAGGATGCTCTCTTTCAATCCAACTTTCTCTAGTGGCTTGATGAAAAATATATGAAAATGTTTGACTTAGAATAGACAATGGAAACCATTTTTCAAGATCTAGTGGATGATTTTAGAAATAAAACCGATCTTGTCGATGATCTCATGAAGGAGGTGAAAATACTTTCTCATGAAAAAGTGTCCTTGAAGAAATAAAACAGGGAACTGAAAAATCAATTAAAGACTGCAAAAAACATGTTCCAGACTATTGTGATTGAGCACTCCAGGAGGGTTACTGCCATGGGGAACACTAAGGAAATCTTTTTCCAAACTCTTGCACATGAATTCCAAGACAATTCTAACCTTCTTGAATACTTGGAGGAAGAAGTGAAATCTCCTCCTCATAAAACATTCAACATAGAAGTCAACCTGTTGATGGAAACAAATGCCCAATGAACTCATGAGGTTTCCCATTTGCAGGCCTCCGTTGATGATCTTCGTGAATAAGTTTATCCTCTTTAAGAAGATAACAATTGATTGTTTGACGAATATCAAAAATTAAAGGGATATTATGATGCCATATTGTTGCTGCTGACTGAGAAGGATGAGACTCTTTAGGGCTTGCAGGACTACAAACAGAACCTTGGAGAACAAGTTCTCCAAGTATAGATTGTTGAAAAGAATGTTGAGAAGACTATTGAGAAGAATATCTTTGTTGTTGATTTGTCGGGCTCACCTATTCCTTCTTCCACCATTGCTACTAGTCCAAATGTTTGTGAGAAGAATGTTGATGTTGTTGAGCTGCTAAGCTCACCCATTTCTTCTCCACCCTCTAAAGCTCCTTGTAAGAAATATGTTATTAATTTATTCATTAAAACTAATGATTGTGTTGTTTCTCGTAGTTTTGAAAAACACACTATAGGTATAGGGTCCCAACTACTCACCAAGATAGGATATACCAAAGAAGGACTTTGGAAGAATGGATAGGGTATTGGTAATCCTATTACGCTTGAGATAAAGTCTCCAAGAACAGGTTCTAGATATGATGTTGTTGTTTCCTCCTTTCCTACATTTTCCCTTGCTGCAAACATGGAAGTTTTTTTCATTTCAAGTGGAGTTCAAACTGATTTTCTAGTGGAGCAATCTACTAAACCGATTGATGATATGGTTGTGCCTAAAATTATAGAAGCTAAGGATATTAGTGTTGATGACACTGTTGTTGATATACCAGGTTGTTCTACTCTTGAGAGTACACCAACCCTGAGCCTCTATCTTTTAATCATTCAACACATAAATTTGTGCCTTATCATCATCCTTGCCATATAAATTGAAGGAATGGAAATCATGCTTTCATATCTTTGTATAAGAGACATGAAAGAAAAAACCATGGACCAGTACCGACTACCAAAATAGACTATTGTTGGATTGATGAATGGTCATGGTCACATTTATCCAACTGCTTCCAGACTTCATATGTTGTGTATCATTGGTTGTACGAATGCATAATGATCCTCTTATTTATTGATTTCTTTGGAGTGGTAAACCATGGGATCGACCCGACTTGAGAGTCGACTAGAGTTTGACTGGGATATTGGTTGATTGAGACTCACAGAGATGACAACCGACATAAAGTTTTTTTTTTTCAACTATGTATTTATTGATTGAGTTTCGACTAGTAATCTCCCATCTACTGTTGTTTCAATGAAGATATATTGTTGAGACTTTGATCACTCAGTTGTGTTTAGGGGAGGGGGGGTGGGGTAATTGAATTTGTTGATGTGTAAACCCAACTAATGTGCTTGGATTTTTGAAGACCAACTAAACCATGTCCGACTGTGTTGTTGGAAGTTATACTTATACTTATTGTACTTGATACATATATTTTTGGATACAGAGACTTTCTAGATTGGTAGAGATTGTTGGATTGATGAAGACTAACAATATTGGTGCATTCTTTTCTAGTCGACTCATTGACTAGTAGGTTTTGTCTTGTTGTTTATTCAACTGATTGACTAGGAAAATGTTTGGACAACATATTTTGCAACCAGATTGCAATGGATGATTGCATTGTTTTTCCTTGATCCATGTTGATGGTGATAAGACTTCCTCAAGAGTGTTGTTGCACCATCTTGTGATCAACTTTTGCAGTCATAACATGTTTAGAGGGGACATCTGCGGATTTTTTTTTTCTCCAAGTTGATTTTATGGGGGGTGTTGGAACATGCAATTCCATCATAAACCTCACCTTGTTGGTTGACTAGGTCGACCAATCCTTTGGGTTGATGGTTGAATAAACTTTTGGTTGACCATGTCCAATTAGGGTCCAATATCAACGTTTTATAGACAGATGCAACCAACTCAACTCGATATCATTGGTTTGTTCCATGATTGAAAGCTATTTATAGACAATCATCTAAGCGTTCTATTATCATCACTGGGAGATATATTTTTATCTCTCATGGAGTGTGCTTGTGCTTCAGTGATACAATGTATATAGACACCCCCTATGATCTTGGATATGTTCTTCTCTTTGATTAATTCTTATCCCAACATATCCACTTGGATCAGTCCTTACCTCGTAGAAATAAAATTTCCCCATTATGTTAATTTCCTCCATCATATGGGGAAAATTTTGTTAAATCTGACTCATGTTGAGCCACTTTCCCTATTGAATAATCTTCCCTACTTTGATGACACGATAGAGTTGGATGTTTTGTTGGAAGGTTCCCTTTGTCTTGGTTTCCATGATCAGATCAATTTTCTCCTACTCAATGCAGTCAATATTGAGTTATGCAAGGGCTAAGTGCCCGACCATGTCAGAAGTGTCCAGGAGAGGTGGAGAATATGGTTGAAGTAGTTCCACATTAAATATGGGGTGCAATACAATGAAAGGGGGAATAATTAATTCAAAATAATTATCACCCACAACCTTGGTGATGGTGTAAGGCTTGTTTCAGAGTGGGCAGATCTTTCGATGAGGTCATGTGAGGTGCTCTTTCTACAAATGAAACCATACCTTATATCCCACCTGAAACTTGTGTGATACATGATGCTAATCATGGCATTTCTTGTACTTAGCGTTGGCTCTCTGCAAAATATCATGAACTTTTTATTGGATGTGTTGGATTCATTCAAAAAAAAATTATACTCGATTAGCCTCGGTCTAAGCATGGGAAGACTCTTCTTATTCATTTTTAATGGGTAGAGCTACGCCAATGGGGGCCAATGGTTAGAACCCCAACCACACCTGAAAATGGATGTGGCCAATAGAGATATGGATGGATTTGTTGTAGTTGTGTTTAACATAAAGAAGGATCCCATCCCATGTTCATGGATCTGTAAAGTTTTGTGGATATTCCACTATAAAAATTCATCAAAATAGATCTAATAAAATACTAAAATATTTACTATTAAGGTTATTTTTCTTTTAGATCTCTAGAATATTTAGTTACTATTTTTTGCTTATGCATGAAATAGATAAAATGTGAAAAATAGAGAATAGTAAAATACATTCACACCATCCACAAATAAACACAAGATATGACCTAGGAAACCCAATACGGGAGAAAAACCTAGCTAGAAGGTGAGGTTTCTTTGCTCTCTTTTCTCTATTATAGAAATGATACAAGTACAAAGAAAGAGGCACTCTCTTAGGAGTTTCCTTTGACCTATGGCTTGTATGGTTGCAACCAAATATCTCCTCCTCTTTTATGCTCACATAATACCACTCTCAGATGTTATGCTCAACTATGTAAAATAATGGAACCCCCTTCTCCTCGTAGTGGCTCAGTATTTAACATAGCCCAATAGCCATCTAAGGGTAAGTTTTTAAATTCCTCAACCCTCATTTGTGATACAGTTTTGGAACTTCTAGAATATTCTTGAAATTACATATGTAGCTAGCTCCATATGCATGAGTAATGGATGATAACATGGCATCCTCTTGTACCATGGTGGTCATCACGGTAGGTCAACTTGCGGGAGGCATAACGTTTTCATATGATCTCTGATTGATACATGGTCTACACCATCGAAAAGGTCTCAGAGAGTAGAACACCAT
>JZKD02S1734322.1:151308-179564 GCA_000966675.3 Picea glauca | reverse complement strand
GGTGCAGTGGAAACATTTTGGCCCAGATGAGGCTACATGGGAAATGGAGGATGCCATGAGACATGCATATCCGATTTTGTTTACTTCTGTACATGCAATACATGTTAGTAGATAAAAACATCGAGGGCGATGTTCCTTTTAAGATGGAGGGAATTGTAACACCCTGTTTCCCCCAGTTTGTAAATATAAATGGACTGGCCAAGGACTATGGAAAAATCATAAGTATGAATATGTGATGTAAATGGACCTTCAGGAAGAGGTCAATGAATGTGAATAACATTTTGAATTTTATTGCAGGACTGTTGAGACGGGATGTGCAGAAAAGAGACCACAATGGCGGTGGAAGGCACCTGAAAAGGTGGTGTTAACTTCCACCGAATATTTATACCATATTTGGACTCCACTGGCCCGGAGAACCAAAAGCGGCTCGCTGGACCCAAATTTAATGACTCGCAGACTGGTAGGAGGATGACTTGATGAGGGATGGGATGGTGAACCACCCGTCCATAGAGCCATCAGGCCTGATTGGCGCGAGGGTAATCGTGCCACACACAACCTCGTAAGAGGATAAGGTGTATGGTAGAAGTGATTTTGGGGGCAGACGCTAGGGGAACTCTGGAATTACACAGAGTGAGTGATAGCAGAGAGGAAGGATTGCAACCTTCGCTCCTGGTCACTGGGAGACAGAGAGACCCAGTCTCAACAACATCGTGGTCTCAGCTCAGGGGTGGCTAGTGGTAAATCCGTCGGGAGTCACTGAGCCTACAGTTGGGTGGAAACGAGCACCCCTCTCAGCAGTTTCACCCACTTCCGGTGTTATTTCTAATAAGTATTTTACGTATTGCACCTTGAAATTCATATACTGATATATATATATATATATATATATATATATATATATATATACTCATAGAATTGTGAATTTTTGAATGATTTCAGTGTAAGAATGTATGTTCAGTGTTTTGATAATAATTAATAGACATATGCTTATAATAGAGGAATCCATGCATGACTTACGTTGATAAAATGAATCTAATTATGCCTAGGATGAACTAAGTTAGGTTTCCAGCCCGTTCTCGGGAAGCTGTTTACCCGTATCTGTATCCGGGAATGCCTCGATATAGATCTCCTTATAGAGATTCTCTCCTTGAAAAGGTTTACCAAGAACCTGGAAAAAGGACTTGAAGGTGAAAGTCTTAATAACCCTGTACGAGGAGGAATGACCCTCTTAAGATTTCGTAGCAGTGTAAGAATAAGTAGCGAATAGATGGATGAGGTCCTGTTGGAAGACCCATGGTCATTCACGATCGTCAGATTGATGAAAGTAACAAGGGCGTTACATACCTTGCCCCTTTTTCTCTCTCTATCTTCGTAAATAGCGATGAAATCGGGATCGTAGACCCCCCCCCCCAAGGTCCATATCCACGAAGTAGTGGAAGAGTGCATGTGGTGGGACAGACCTGAGACATCAGATCTTGAGTAGATACCCGTCAGCCGTTGGATCGGGAGAATATGCTCGGAGTTTAGTCTCTGGAATGTGCACAGAAGAAGAGATCTGGACCGTCGAATCTGGGTCCAAATACCTGACAGCCATCGGATCTGTCGGGAGTTGCGTAGGAGTTAAACTCTCATAGGTAGAGGTAAAATCCCAAGGTCATCGGGATATCAATGTTCGTGAAATCAGGAGTCACGAGGACAAGAAAATCGAGACACTTCAAGTCTCGAAACGCCGGAAAGATCTGGACCGTCCGTTGGTGGAAACCCGTGGCGGAGATCAAAGCATCGAGAGTCGAGATATCGACATTCCCATGGACAAGGGATCGAGGAAGTCCATAGTGAAAACCCCGACACAAATCCGAGCCATCCGTTTGGGGGGGACAGGTGTCAGAAATCTGAAGAGAGTCGGGATATTCGACATCGAGAAATCGGGGTTCCTGAGGTCGAAAGAATTGGGACATCACAAGTCTCGAAAACCCAGAGAAATCAGGACCGTCCATTAGAGGAGGACGCGTGGCAATAATCGGTGCCATCGGGGAAAGTCTCGACAGGAAGTTGTTGATTGGCATTTGGGTCATCGGGATATCGAGGATCCTGGTGACAAAGTGTTTATGCAGGATGGAATCGTGAAGTCCGAAACCCCGATGAGTGGAAACCAGCTGTCAGCATAGTAGACTAGGGAGGAGGCGCCATTGTGTGGGCCAGCTGTCAACATGGCTAAGAATTGGGATTTGAGGGATCAACAGTCCCATAGGAAAATGTTCTTCTACATTTGAAACCTCAAACCCCGAGAGAGATCAGGAACTGTTGATCCATCAAACGATCACGACCTTTGATTAAGCTAATAGCGGACAGGAATTGCTAGCTGTCAGCGTAGCGGGGAGTCGGGATCCAAGGGATCACGAATCTTGAGGACGATTGTACCTTGGCCTTGAAAACCTTGTAGCCCCGATAGGTGATATGATTGTGGTCCTTTAGAGGAGGTCACGTGGACCAAGATTCTATCCTGGAGGGCTAATGGACATTGGAACTCATCGAGAATTTGGAACTCAAAACTCCGAAAGGAGGTAAGACTGTAGTCACGGGTATAGTGGTCATATGGGACATGAGCCTAGCCAAGGGAGCTAGTGCGTAAAGGGCGCTTCGAGATTCGAGGAATCACGGATCCTGAGGACAAGTGCATTTTAACACTTGAAAGTCCGAAACCTCAACAGGAGGATATAAGGCTGCGGTCTTATGAGAGCAGTCATATGGACCAGAGGGCATAGCCAGGAGGGGATAAGTCCGGAAGAGAGCTCGTCGGAGATCAGGGAATCGAGAGCATGGGAACCCTCAACCAAAGAAAGGACGAAACCCTGAAAACTTGAAATTATTATTAGGGAAAGACCATGGTGATGTGAAGAGAGCCGGGTAGGTGAATGAAAGACCCGTGGATCGAGGATTGGAATTTTTGCTGCTACAAGCTTCGGGGATTCTCACTATTGAGAAATCAACGAAAAACTTTGATTTTTGGTAGTGGGTATGTGACATGCTACATCTTCTTGCATTCTGGGCCAATATACATACCTTTTTAAGTTGGAAACTATCTTCCCAAAACCAAATATCCTACAACCTTGGAGGTGTGAGCCTATATAATAAGTTGCAATCATTCACCTTTAGGAGCATAGAACTTGTTGATCCTATAGAGTAAACCATTCTGGAAATGTTAGTCAACCTTCCCATCACCTTCTATATGAATTTGGCCTTGTAGCTGCTAAAACACCTAATGATATCTTGATTTCAAATCCATCTTAGTGAATTACTTGGCATGCTGTAGCTGGTCCAACAAATCATCAATCCTTGGTAGAGTGTACCAATTCTTCAGTGTAATCTTGTTCAATGCCTTGTAATCAATACTCATTCTCTAATTCCATCCTTATTGGGTACAATTATGATGGGAAACCCACAAGGTGAGGTACTCACACCATGCTCCAACATATGTTGCAATTGCTTCTTCACTTCATTCACTTTTAGAACAGATTGTCTATACAACCCAATATTCAACAATGGGGAGTCTGGAAATAATTGTATTTTTTGCTCTATATCTCGCTTGGGTAGTAGCCCTTTAGGATCCTTGAACACTCCTATGTATTCTTGTAGAAACTCCTATAGATGATGTTTCTACTCTTTAGTACACTCCTCCAGGGATTCCTTCACTCTCATTGACTCATCATCAAACTGATTCTCTCTCAAGAAAAGAAAAACATATTTCTTACTAGAAATAATTAACTTATTGGCTTGGTTGGCACTTACCAGTGATATCTTTGACTTTCCTTTATGTGCATTAATGATGTAGGACTTCCCATCCTTGATCAATCCGCATTGGTTGGCTCTCCACATGAAGATTGTGTCCCTCATATACATGTAGGAGCTTCCAAATACTACTCCACATACATCAAGGGGTACTACATCCAATTCCACTTCATCAATAAAATCGACACTTACAAAAAATTTAATCTTACACTGTTTTTTTACCTTTATCTTTGAATCCTTGTTTACCCAGCCCAATGGATAGGCGATATGATGATCGTGAACATCCAATCCAAGATTACTGACTAGATCCATTGCTATGAGATTATCCTATGAACCAGAGTCAAACAAAGCATCTATCTTGGTCTTCTTGACCTAAATATTGATGTGGAAGACCTTGGTCATCTCCTTCTCTTCCTGCTGATGAATGATACTCAAATTCATCTCCTTTAACAAAAATATGCAGACAATCTTTGCATCTACATCTAAGCTACTTTCAACCAGATTTTCTTAATCTTTGGATAGAAGGTTCCTTTTCTTTCTGTCCTTCTTTTGATTCTTTGAGTTAATCCCTCAATGTAGTTTCCATCATTTGTGATTGGCGTGGTCATCAATATTGCAAAGATTGCAATGATTAATGGGATATTTGATATGATGTGTAGTGGTTGTTGTCTTCTTATCTTTCCCCCTTTCCACTTCTTCTTCCCCTCCTTGGAAGCTTACATGTTCTCTTTTTGCTTCGAACCACTTGGTTGTCCCTTCCTTTCGCCCATGTTTTCTAGGTATCGTGCCTATACACATGTCTCATCGATTTTCCTTGGCTTGAAGAGAATCACTTTCTTTCATAGACTATGTAAACCCCCCAGATACTTGAGGAGTACACCTGGGTTCTTGGGAGATATACCCAACATGATGGCCATCTTTCTAGACTCATTGGTCTACTCATGTACACTCTGCCCCTGCCTCTTCCTGAAGTAGTTCCACCAAATCCATTGGTCCTCTACATACTCGATAGGGTAGAATTGGGACTTGATGGAGGTTTTGAAGTCCTCCCACCTAGTTACTGGTGGATCACCCTCCAGCCTAAGTGTTTCCATGTGGATTTCCCACCAAGTTAAATCATGGCCCTCTCTAACTTCAATCTATCAATCGAAATATTTTTCCCTCCATATATATGGTGAATGATAAAATAAACTTCTAGTTGTTGCAACCAATGATTCAGTTTTAATGCATCATTCTCACCTTCGTATGGCTTTATGTCCACTTTTTCTTCGATCTTTAATAGGGACTATGAAGGGTTAACGACACTCAACCTTAGTTTTTATTTTTCAGATTCTTTCTGTGACTCCTTTCCCAAGTCTTCCCAATCTCCCGATTTCCCCTCTAATCCTATCTTTGAGATAGAGCCTCCATCATATTTGAACAATCTGAGCTTGCTTGCTAGAGTCACCATGAGGATTTTCATATTGTGGCTGATTTCAGCAACTTATGCTTCCAATTTCTCAAATCTCTCTTTTGTTGGATCTCGAGAGTTATTATGAACATACTCGTCCACCATGGATAGGGTTTTTGTGACTTATATTTAAGTTGATTCCTAGATCCTGAAACTTCCCACAATACCCAAAAGAAATACCTTCTCTGATACTAATATGATCTGTAAACTTCCATGGATATTCCAATGGAACATTTCATCACAAAAGATCTAATAAAATACTAAAAATATTTACTATTAAGGTTAATTTTCCTTTTGTTCTCCAGAATATTTAGCCACTGACTTGTTGCTTATGCATGAAATAGATAAAATGCAGAAAATATAGAACATTAAAATAAATTCACACCATCCACAAATAAACACAATATATGACCTGGGAAACCCAATATAGGAGAAAAAATCATCTAGAAGGTGAGGTTTCTCTGCTCTTTTTTCTTTGGTATAGAATGATGCAAGTACAAAAAAAGAGGCACTCTCTAAAGAGTTTCCTTTGACTTGTGGCCTTTATAGCTTGTATATAATTTCTCCTCCTCTATTATGCTCACATAATACTACTCTTAGATGTTCTACTCAGCTATGGAACAAGAAACAATGAAAAATAATGGAACCCCTTTCTCCTTCTAGTGTCCTGATCTGATAGCCATCTAGGGGTAGGTTTTTGAATTCCTCAACCCTCAATTGTGATTGGGTTTTGGAAATTCAAGAATATTCTTGAAATTACATACATGTCTAGCCCCATATGCATGAGTAATGGGGGTTTACTTGGAATCCTCTCGTACCATGGTGGTCAACATGGTAGGTCAACTTGCGAGAGGCATAACTTTTACATACGAGCTTCAATTAACACATAGTCTACACCGTTGGAAATATATCAGAGTGTAGAACATTTTCAAGGGGGTGGGAACATGTTCTGGACACTAGAACCCCTAAAAATACATTTAATGCCTCAAAATGGCTTTGAAAGGTTTCAAAACCCAATTTGTCAAAATGGGACTTGCAACTAAAATGACCTTGCAAGCTGATTCCTCCAATTTTTTCACTCTGAAAGCATCAAGATAGATGAAAAATAATATAATGATCCAATCCATATCATGCATGGATTTCTAGAATTGTTCATCCTTATGATAATAACAATCATCCTATTAACTAGCTTTGTTTGTTCATCAGTCTTTGGGTCGAATGCAGTCGATTTGGTCAGTTTGGTGTCCATAATCAACAATAGGCTAGACCAAAAATTTCTCAAGAACCCGTGGCCTCGATCTGAAATAATGGTCTATGGGAGCCTAAAATGAACCCAAACATTCTCAATGAAGAGCTTAACAATGGCCTTAGTTGTGATGCTCTTCTTGTAGGGTGTCAAAAATTCCATCTTAGAGAAACGATCAACAACCATGAAGACATAGTAATTACCATGCTTGGTTGAAGGTAGACCGGACATGTAATCCATGGAGATGGACTCCCAAGGCCTCTCAGGAGTAGGAAAAGGGTGTATACCCCATGTTTATTAATAGTGTATTTGAAAATGGTGTAAGCAGTGCAGGATCTAATATACTTTCTAACATAATGTCGAAGCTTCAACCAATAAAATGATTTTGCAGTACTGCCACTATTTTTTCCATGCCAAGGTTTCCTATCACCAGACTATAATGAGCCCCACATCATCTTTGCATGCTCACTTGAAGGAACATAAATATGGCTCAGATGGCATAGCATTCCATCCTGGATATGAAAGTATGGAATTAGTTTTCCTGTGCTCAATGTCTAATAGGTAGCATCAAATTCATAAGCATTGTTGTATAACTATAACCACCCATAGGTCGCATTCCCACAGGATTTCATAGTTGTGGTTAGTGCCACAACCGAGGGTCGACTAAGGAAGTATGCAACATGGTTGGTGCTACCCTTATTGGACTTGATGTCCAAGTGGAATTGTTGTAGGTATGAGGACCACTTCTAATGGCATTCATTTTGTAAATTTACTTATGTCTGCATGAATTGGAGAGGCATGTGATTAGTCTGGATGAATGATTCCTTTCCCAAAATAGATTGCTTCCATTGTCAACATTATTGCACAATGGAGTACATCTCTTTTTCATAGGTGGGGTATCTGAAAACAACATTAGATAGTGTTTCATTGCGATAGGCCACCAAATTCCTATGTTGAGTGAGGACTACACTGATAACATAATCTGAAGCATCTGTCTCAATCTCGAATGGTTGTTGTAGGTTTGGTAGAATAAGGACTAGTGTTGAGTAGAGGCGAAATTTTAAATCCTTGAATGCTTTATGTGGTGATGCATCCCAAACAAACTTGGACTTGGCTCCACCCTTGGTCACCTGGATTAGGGCCCAAGTGATATGAGAGAACCCCAACACAAACCTATAATAGAAGTTTGTTATACACCATTTTGTCACTTTTCTAAGTGTCGCATCTCACATTTGTGAACTTCCTATGCAAGAATGACACCCCCTAATCATCATTGAAGTCAAAGAAGATCCACATTACCATTTTACTCCATTTATTGTATTTTTTCCTTAGTCATGTCTTTGATTGACCAAGGTCGCTCCCATTTTCACTCTGGGGGAGTGACATCCCCTTGAAACAGTGGTAGGGTAGCGACCAAGTCACTCTATTTTCCCTTCTAGGGGAGCGACTAGGTCGCTTTATCTACCCTTATAGGGAAGTGACCATATTGATAATGTCAAAGTGCATGATTCTAGGGGAAGATTTTGAGAAAGATCCGGGATCTTCTTGTCTTGTTTTCTTGGTTTTGTCACCATATTAGCTCGAACTTGGCTTCTATGCTATGATTGGAATAACCTTGTTATGAAGATAACTCATCCTTTACCAAGATCCATTATTTCCTCAACCAAGTCCCTAATTTATCTTAAGTGGTTGAGATCCTATGAATCTATATAAGCATGACTCTCATCAGTGGAAGGGGGGAAGATGAATGAGGTATCAAACTTATGATTCCATAGAAAAGAGCCAAACCTTTGCTAGAGAGTGAGTTATCTTATCTAAGGAATGAAGAAGGAGATCAGGAGGTCAACAATGTCACACAAAGGTTGAAACTTTCCATATTCTTATAAATATAACTTGGCATGGTTGTCTTATGTTTGCTTGTTCATTCTTTTCTTTTGATATCTTCATAGTAAGTCATTGAGTTGGATTATTATCACCTAATCCTAGGAGGTAGTAGAAGAATACTTTTTCCCATTTGTGCTTACAGATATTGAATTCACCAAAGGAGCTGCTAGGTTGGAGCTTAGTTGGATTGGAGCAATGAATATGAACGTCGAAATAAGGTGCACTACTTTTTATCTTTTCTACTTGTAACACCCCAAGTTTTGAACCTCATATTAAATATTGTATTTTGTTAAGTTATGAAAGGAAAGAGTGCCTAAAAAATTATCAAGAGGCCAGTGTGCCTAGGAAATGTAATGTTCTTATCATTATTAATATTAAACACATCGTTGGCTACTAGACGGACAAGGACAAGAGTTATAGGGGGATATGATTCCACAAGAGAGGGGGCTTGAGGGACTAAGTATTTATTTCATATTTTTATTTACCCATTTTTGTTTAATGGAGAATAACAGTTACATGAGATTCTTGGGAGGAAGGCCAAGTGGTTCCTTAATTCCAAGAATTACATAAACCTATCCTTAGTCTTTTTGGGGGGTTCTCGTTCTGGTTCTTATGCTGGTTATTTTTCTTCTCCCATTCACTCACTTGCTCATTGTTCAAGACACCTCCTTACCATTTCGTTCATGAATTTTATGTTCACTCTCAGTTTGGTTCATTCCACCACCCGCTCATCTATCCTCATTTGTGTCTTGGCTTGGGAAAGGAAAACGAAATGTTGAAGGGAAGCCATGGTATTGTTGGTTATAGAGACTACTGGTGTATTCCATCCATGATTCAAGACCTGCATGTATGAGATGCTTTGGTCTGGGCTCATTTTTTATCACATCTACGAGTCCTGAGAATCCCAACATGGAGATTCTAGACCAGTTGCACTAGAGCCCTTGAAGGAGATGAACATCCTGAGGAAATGTGTGGGAGAGAAGGGGGTCCATTCTCTTGGGTTGTGCAGGCTAGGAAGAAGAGAGATGGGTACTTGGATTGATGTGGGTCTTGAGAAGCCAGTGAGAGCTCGAGTGTTGACTGGTTTGGGAGGCTGAGTGACACTCTGGAACCATCCTTCTGGATTCATAGCCTTGGCTTGGGGGTGAAACTTTTGTTGAGACTTGGAATAGTAGTGTCTATGGTTGGGTGGAATGTCCTTGGTCTGCAGTTAGTTGGTGTCTTATTTTCATAAAATATAAGTGCTCTCTGTTATGGTTATTTACCTATGTATGATTTATTCTAATATGTATTTAATTATCTATGAATTTTTCATCTATAATATGCATGCTAGTTGGTTATGACTGTGCATGTCTTAGTGTATGTTTTAGCATGCATCTTTATTTATGCATGTGGTTTCATGTATCTTATTTAACTTAGAAGTGGTTCAAATTGAAATAAGTCCCTGTGAAGGTAGGCCTTGGAATGCAATGTGCCTCACTTGTGGGTGGTTAGTTGTGTTTCAGTCAGATTAAGTGGCATAGCCCGACCTATGGGTGGTTGGTTATGTTACAAATTGGTACCAAACACACAAGTTGAAACACTAGGCCAGAATGGGCCAAATCTATTAGAAAAGATCTTGTGGTTAAGACCAAGTTATGACCTTGAATTCATGAATCTCAAGAGGAATGGCATTGCGGAGTCCGCACAGAAGCTAGAACGTCCAAGATCCTTAGTAAGGGATTGAGGGATCGTGACCATCCCTTTTGAGTTTGGAAACGATCAAAATCATGGGATCAAGAGAGATCTGGACCATTGGATTGGAGGGCAGGTGAACAAGGGTGTTGTCCCTTGACCAATTTTTGGGGAAACTTTGGTTAGTTTTGGCCCACTTTTGGACTTCAACATGTTGGTCGAAGTAGGAGGGCCCAGGCAGAGCTTGCATGAATATCACCTATTTTGAGGGTTATGTGGACCTAGTAAGGGGTCCTCTAGGGTTTTGTAACGAGTTGATGGGATGTCAAACCTTGGGTTTTCCCCATGTTTAGGCCTTATTTTAAGGGTTTGTAAAGTATAAATAAGAGGAATGTAGGGTAGAAGTAGAAGAGTTCTATGTGAAACATTAGCTCAATGCAAAAGAAGTAGCTCTGTATGCCTCTAGGCTTTGTGCTCGATTGTGATTTTGTGGACTATGCTCAGTGGTTATGATGCTCAGTGTAGAGCAAGTGTCAGGTGCTAAGTGCCTTGATAAGAGATTTTGGCTCTATGCATTTGACCTATTTTTGGAAGGTAAAGAAGGAGGATCTAGTGCTTAGTGTGTAGATCTCCTGTCTTGTGTGAAGTTTGACACTGTGGCTTAGTGCACAGGAGTGACTGGATGTAAGATTTCGGCAAATAATAAAGAGGCGAAGTGGTTTGTGGATGTAGTCTCACCATGGGGTGAACCATGTATATTTGGTGTCTCATGGTTTGCTTTATGCAGTGTCATTTATGTTATGCATTTTCTTAGTTCTTTGATTATGATGTGTAGTGAATATATATATTGTTTCTTAAGTACTTTATTTATGTTAAAGGGTAAATGAATGCTAGATTTAACTCACGGTTCTAAGTGCTAAGTGCTCAGGGTACATAATCACTTGTTGTCACTGGGCTTATCTATCTTTGATTATGCTCTGCAGTGTTAATGAGGTTAATAAACCAATGCATGTTCACTTCCTAAGCGTTAACAAAATATTCTACAAAGTAATCTTATCACAGATTCGTTTCCCATCCTGGTTACAGACACCTGCGTCATGTAACCCCCCTTGCTTCTACCTCAGGTGAGACTTTGCCTGCTTCGCAGGTGTTTCCAAAAGGGTCAATAGTTGTGGTTTTGTTGGTGCATTGTTAAATGTTGAACCCTAGGTCTGCCTCTATGCCAACAAATGGTTCCGTTATTGGGACCTAAAACTATGATTGTTGGGAACTGAAGAAAGAAAAAGAAAAGCTTTGTGCGTAGGTCTGTTGCAGAAGTGCTCAGTACTCTATTTGAATTGCAAATCTTTGTGCCAAGAAAGTAAGTTGTTCTGAAGAAAAGAGGTAAGATTCTTAAAGAGGCAAGATTTTTTCTTTGGTAAGAGAAATATAAGTTAAAATTTTTGTTCTGAAAGCATGAATTTAAGTATGTTTAGTAGATTTTGTCCTAGTCAGAAGACTAGGGCACAATTGAAAGAAAGATTTGATTTGAGTAAATTTAATGGAAATGAAGAAATATATGTTATTCCTATGCATATAAAGAATTTGTGGACTAATAAGTGGATGCAAGAACCTAGAATATTTTTTTACAGATTGTAGGTCCAACACTATGATCCTAGGGGAAGTGTGTAGTACAAAAAAGATTGGGGAACATTTAAGAGAAAAATAGGATTGAATTTGTGTTATAATTGCAAAAGGCCAGGACATCTTGCTAAGGAATTCCCTGGGGTAGGCCCTACTTGTCTTTGTTGTAAGATTTTCGTCATGAGGTTGAACATTTCCCAAGGATTATTTCTAAAGTTGAAGGGCGGTACATAAGGCAATAAAATTATGAAAAGAGGAAAGAGACTAAGGATATGTTAGAAAGTCATCAAGAGAAAAGGTCAGAGGAATTTCAGAGTATGTTATTACAGTTGAAAGAAATGATGGATATTCATAAAGATGCCAGTTCACCAACAATCCTGGAAGCAAAACAACGCATAAGTGAAAAAATAGAAGACTTCGACATAGACTATATAGTCTTGGATGAAGAAACACAAGTGAATATTATGACAGAAGAAACTTAGGAAGTTTTGGGAAATCCTATTGTGGTACCTTATTTAGGAAGTATAGGCTTGTTTAAGGGAAATATGATAACTTTATGTGTTAGAGTAACTACTATACCTATTATTGTTCATGGAACATTGACTGAAGAAGAATTTGAATTCATTAGGTTTGTTGAGGACAGTTCCCCTATCCGACTTTTGTTAGGTAAGACTTGGATTGAAAAGGATCATATGAGAAGGAAAGAAGAGGAAGAAGATATAGAAAAGAAAAAACAAGAATTAAGGGATTTCATAGCTAGGAAAATAGACAAACTAAGAGAAGAACAAGAGGATAAGTCGAAGCAACAGAGAAAAGTAACAATGTAGGATGGATAGAAAGATAAAGAATTAGCTATCAAGGTTGAAAGAATGCAAGAAGGCTTGAAGGACCTATCTATCCAAGAGAGAAGGGTGCCCACTCATGAAGTGTTAAGAAAAGAGATATTAACTTCAGAACCTTTGAGGGTACCTCAATAGTGCGAAGCCACTACATTGGAGGAAGATAAGAATAAAAATGGAAAGAGGATTCCAGAAACAGTTAAAGAGACTCAGATGACAGGAAAGAAGGCAAGGAAGCTCAATAAAAAGAAGGCAAGGGAGCTCAATAAAAAGAAGGCTAAGCTGGAAAAGCTACAAGAAGTTAAGGAAACCAGATGGAAGACTTCGTAGACCAGAACCTCGTAGGAGGTAGGCTCGTAGGGTTTGAACCTCACTGGATCAACGGGTCTACGCATATTTTGACTTCGCCCTAGTGAAGTTATATAACCATTGGAGGTGCCTCGACCATGAGAATGACGCTTCATAATGGTTAGGAAACACATTTATGGGATTATAGACTACTTTTGGATGTTGATACTGTGCCATAACGACTAGATTTACATTGATGGAATCATTTAAATCTAATTCCTATCCATTGGAAGATTTGTCACGCTGCCCCGCTTATTTAACTCGTTGATCATGGAACTGGGACCATTTTTTCTACCCGTGACTGACTGAGCTAAGTCGAGAACTATCCAAGTATCGAACTGTGCTGCCTGTCATTATCTGAAAGTATACCTCACATGTCTATTTATCTATCCGATGTCTATTAAAAGCTAGAATGTTGGGCAAACCCAACGACATTGAGAAGTCTGTCGAGGAATCTATTAGGAAAATCATGTCCAAAAAAACTGTATCTGAAGGCATTCAAGCATCATCGACTAGGGGACTGCAGGCTTCCCCCTTGACCAGACTTCGTTCCACCTGCATTAACCCCGTAATTGAGAAAATAAACAATCATCACAGTGATATGGCTAACACGAAGCACATCCCATCAATCTTGCCTGAGTATATTCCGCCTCTGGCTGGAACCGTTAAGCACGACACTATCCCCCATGATTTTGAGTACTCTGTGTTCACTGCATACATTCTGAAAGGAATTCTCATAGTAAGGAGTCAATTAGGGAAGATCTCGTTGTTGAAGCACAATGGCTTCAACTTAGGAGACCAAAAGAACTACACCGTGCTAGCTCCTCAGTGTTATTTAATGAAGACAACTGGAAAGAAAACTCGCCTCATCTCCCAGCCATGGATCAAGGGGTTGGCTCAGTCAACTGTATTAAACGTAATGAATATTCCACATTTTGGACGCCACTAGGAGGTTAACGCTTGCATTAAACTCCTTCTGTCATGATATCATGGCGCATATCTATGGCTCGATAGAATAACTACTATGGATCCGACGTTGATCCACCGGATCACAGGTTTAAGTTTGAAGGGTCCTGACCCACAACAGTTCTATCTAGGGAAGACCTCAGACCGTTCTTTAGCACAACACATCAAGGAATCCTATGGAGAGGTAGAAAAGGGGAAGCGAGGTTATAAGGTAGCCTCCATACAGGATGGCGCAGTGCGCCTTTCTTGTCAACTCTTAGCTGGAAATATAGTGAGGAAGAATTGCCCCACATAGGTCATTGGGTTCGTGGTGGACATTGGAGGAAAGTGTGTGGAGGGCCTGCAGAAGAACTGGGTGAACTACCTCATCAACGAGTTAGAAAAATATTTTCGCGAAGCCCAGGATTTAGGATATGATTTTCACTACAATTGGTTGATCATCTTGATTTCATTTGTGGCTTGGTAGATGCCTGAAGGAGATACTTTCCCAGAGATTGAAATTGTGGAGCCCATGGCTGCTCAGTTTTCCACCTTGTGGTATACTAATGACATGAAGAAGCAGTGACAGTCTAATGTCGTGTTTCACAGATATTATTAGCAGTTGAAATTTTCAATTGAATCATTCCCTCGTATGACACCGCACACCCTGCATCAGTACCGGCCCATAGAAAATTCCTGCGTTGATCCCCACTTCATTTACATCACTGCGTGAAGAGATGAGTACCAGAAATATTTCAGTCGTATTATAATCTTACATACGCATATATGGAATAGATTATAAAGGATTGGCCAGAAAAAATTATTGTAGTTGTCGTTGATGCAGAGTTATCTGACACTGATACTATAGGAATACTGATGGTTACGTGAGTTGAACATGTCAGAAAGTCTAGTGGGATGAAGAAGCAGAGAGAACACAAAAATCAGGTTGAAGTACAGGACATAGAGAGTGACGAAGAGGATGAAGAGGGAAAATATGGAAATAACAGGTCAATCTCACTAGGAGAAGGAGAATATGAAGCAGAAGGACAAGGAAGAGGAGAAGATGAAGCAGAAGGACAAGGAGGAGGATATGAAGGAGAATAAGAGCAAGGAGGAGGTGAATCTACACCACCTGAAGATCCCCCTATTAGGACAATGACCCCACAAAAGATGAAATTTAATCCGAAGAAACCTCCAGCAAGGAAGAAAGTGCATGCCAATAAGACACAATAGGAAGCCACTCTCACTGACGACGACATTAGTCTGGTCCGTGGAGATATGGAGGATGCCTCTGAAGACATGTTGCAGAGATATGAAGAGAAACAGTCAGAGTTATATGAGAGGGAGTTGAAGGAAGTGCAACAGGTTGTTCACTTGGTCTGCGCAGTGCTTCCTGTGTCGTCTGTGCCTTCCTCATCACAGACTGCAGACTTGGAGAATGAACCAACTCTGCAAGGTGAACCAGGGATTTGGGTCACCCTCCCTTAGTATAGCATCAAGTTTCACAGCCCCAGAACACTATAGGCTAGCCCCAACTTGGATGTTGAGGTTAGCCTTAAAGGAATACTTCTAGAAAAGGTCAAAGTATTGGAGGCAGGTTTGAAGGCATACAAAAGGGAACATAGAGAAATGACTGTTGAAAGAGAAAACCAGCTAAGAAGGCTCACTGATGAAACAAAAGCTCAATTTCAGAGAGCTCAGGAAGAGAAGGAGAAGGATACAAAAGCCTTGCAAAAGGAGAAAGATGAAGTCCTATTACAATTACGATCAGTGCAGGACAATGCAACTGCCTATGAAACCAAGAAGGCAGAGCTTCAGTTGAAGCTTCAGGAGGAAAAGAAAGCTGGTGAGGCCTAGCTATAGAAGGAAAAAGAGAAGTTCCTCACATAGTAGGCCATGGTCAAAGAAGCAGTAAGCAAAGTGTGTCACTCTATGCTAGGCTTGGTACAGGAGGAGAAAGATCCCATCAAAGCTCAAGTAGTGAAGATCACAAAGACCCTCTAGCGGTTTCAACCTAGGATAGTTGAACTAGAGGCTCGAATAGTGTTGAGCACCCCACAGGAGGTGCATGACCAAAGGGAGTAGTCCACCAAAAACACAGTAGCAAGTATAAAATCCCTCACCTCAGCATGTAAACAGTTGAGTGACAGAAGTTCCTAGACATATGAACGCCTTGCCAAGTATCCAGAGTTAAATAAGCTAGAGGCTCAATTACAGGAGGTGCAACAACAAGCATTTTCATTGTAGGTGCAGATGAAGCTACTCACAGAAGTGGAAAGGATGAAAATATCCCAGGAGCAATGCACAGTACAACAACATATCACTGCCCTCCAGGATAAGGTGATGGAAGTAACATAAAAGTTAAAATCTATGTAGGACGAAGCTTGCAAGGTGTTCTAGGAGATCAATGGCCAAGGTTCACAATTAGATCAAGTAGTTGCAATAGTAGAACAACACCTAGAAGGGCCTGTTTCAAAGCAGATAGTCCATGAGCTCATTGACCAAGAGGCTTAGGTGAGGTAGCAAGTCGAAGCAACTCGAGTTAAGCTCGAGGATTTTGAAGCAGCATTTTCCGGACCTGAGTGACTCGGGATGAGTCATGGGTGAGTGTTGGGGGCTTGTTGGCCCTTAACCAAGTTTTGGGGAAAATTTGGTCAATTTTGGCCCACTTTTGGACTCTAACATGTTGGTCGAAGTAGAAGCACCCAGGTGGAGTTGAGATCATGGATATCACCTATATTGAGGGCTATGTGGACCCAGTAAGGGGTCCTCTAGGTTTTTGTAATTTGTTTATGGGATGTCGGTCCATGGGTTGCCCCCATGTTTAGGCCTTATTGTAAGGGTTTGTAAAGTATAAATAAGAGGAATGTAGGGTAGAAGTAGAAGAGTTTTGTGTGAAATAGTAGCTCAGTGTGCAAGAAGTATCTCTGTATGTGTCGAGCCTTTGTGCTCGACTGTGATTTTGTAGACTATGCTCAGTGCTTGTGATGCTCAGTGTGGAGCAGGTGTTAAGTGCCTTGATAAGAGATTTTGGTTGTGCATTTGACCTATTTTTGGAAGGTAAAGAAGGAGAATATAGTTCTTAATGCACAGATCTCATGTCTTGTGCAAAGTTTGACTTTGTGGCTTAGTGCATAGGAGTGACTGGATGTAAGATTTTGGCGAATAATAAAGAGGCAAAGTGGTTTGTGGACGTAGGCCCACCCTGGGGTTAACCATGTATATCTGATGTCTCATGGTTTTCTTTGTGCAGTGCCATTTTTGTTATGAATTTTCTTAGTGCTTTGATTATGATGTGTAATGAATATATATTTTGTTGCTTAAGTACTTTATTTATGTTAAAGGGTAAATGAATGCTAGATTTAACTCACAGTGCTAAGTGCCAAGTTCTCAGGGTACATAATCACTTGTTGTTACTGCACTTATTTGTCTTTGATTATTCTCTACGGTGTTAATGAGGTTAATAAACTAATGCATGTTCACTTCCTAAGAATTAACATAATATTCTATGAAGTGCTCTTATCACAGATTCATGTCCCATCCTGGTTACAAACACCTGCGTCCTGTAACCCCCCCTGCTTCTACCTCATGTGAGACTTTTCCTACTTTGCAAGTGTTGTCGAAAGGGTCGGTTGTCGAGGTTTTCTTGGTGCGTTGTTAAGCGTTGAACCCTGGGTCTTCCCCTGTTCCAACAATGGGTTATCTGATGGAGGTGAATAGGAGGTTGGCGTAAGAATTAAATCCCAGCCTTCGGATCTGGTTAATCAATCGTCAACCGTCGATTGAAGCCAAGAAGGAGAGGTATTACTTTGAAACTTCACTGCTTTGGTGATCTTGGTAGGTAGGTAAAGCATGAACTACCAAAGGTTGGAGTCATGAAGCCCCGTCAGACATCCAATATTTTGGGAGGCATAGAGGGATCTCCGTCGTTTATCATGGTCAGCCGAAATTGACCACTTCATGGGTTTTCACTACGATAGTTTTAAACTTTGATGAATTGTTACATCCCAAAACCCCTGAGCGTCGAAGTCCCGAAATCCCCATTGACTGTTAGATCGAGGAGAGGATTTCGAGAGTGTTTTGGGCTGTCAAATCTAGCAAAAGTGGAAGGATAGTGAAGTTTCATGGTTTCACAACCCCGCCACTTCGGATTTCGGTAGTTCGGGAGTATGGGGGTTGTCTAGAGTGAAAAGCCTTGAATTCCTAATCTCGGAGTTAATCACAACCCTTGGTTGTGGGAGGGGCGTGAGCCATCGATTTCTTTCAACATTTGACTATCCAAGAAGTAGCATGTGTTGGACTCAAGAAACTTTCGAATCCGGAGTTCTGGAGTCTTATATTTGATTGATGATGTGGCTTGTGCCACATGGCAGAGGGGCATGCAGGGGCACATGTCACCCAGATTCAACACCTTTTAGACCCCGATCTGTCTATTTTTTAGTAACACATGGCACACATGCCACGGGTCCACATCACCCTGGGTGATGTTAGCGTGTCATGTCAGCTACGAGAGTATGTGTCTTCGGGGGTTTTCAAGTTCCTATAAGTGAAAAGTGTCGAAGCCCGAATTCATGAAAGCATATAGACCTTTGATCTAGGATCCTTTTGGGACCTTTCTTGACCTTTGGATGAAGAAACATGAGCAGTAGGGTAAGTACTTTGGAGGATTGTCACTATGAGGGAATTGAGAGACACGAGAAATGAATGTCTCGGAGCCCCGCAGTGTCAAATTTCTGAATTGGATTAAGTCAAAACCATTGATTTTCATTGAAGCCTCTAGTTGGGGGCAAGGTCGTCCCTTCATCGGGAGATCGAGTCTTTACCATCCAATTTGTGCCAGTGGAGTTAGTGAATACTTCAGTGAAGTGAAACTCTAGGGGAAATTGGAAGTTGACAACGGAGAATAGCCGAAGGCTGAAGTCCAGAGGACTTGTTTCCAGTGTTGGTCTTGTGATAAGGTAAAAAGGGTCTGGGAGGTAACCCAACCCTCGGTTAAGTTTTTTTTTTTCAATCTCTCATGTGGAAGAACATAGAGTGAAGCGCTGTCAAATTTCTGAATTGGATTAAGTCAAAACCATTGATTTTCATTGAAGCCTCTAGCTGGGGGCAAGGTCGTCCCTTCATCGGGAGATCGAGTCTTTACCATCCAATTTGTGCCAGTGGAGTTAGTGAATACTTCAGTGAAGTGAAACTCTAGGGGAAATTGGAAGTTGACAACGGAGAATAGCCGAAGGCTGAAGTCCAGAGGACTTGTTTCCAGTGTTGGTCTTGTGATAAGGTAAAAAGGGTCTGGGAGGTAACCCAACCCTCGGTTAAGTTTTTTTTTTTCAATATCTCATGTGGAAGAACATAGAGTGAAGCGCTAAGGAAGGATTAAGCCCACGATTTCGAGTCGTGGTCACCTCATGGGGAAGTGGTTTGAAGGAAGCGCTTGTGAAGAATTGAATTTTGTATCAACTAAGGGATAACAAAGAAGTGTTACATGATTTAGACTGATATATATATTCTTCATGAATTAAGAAGAAAAGGGACCTATAGAATTGTTTGGTAAATTTTGTTTATTATATGATTAATTCTAACAAAATGGTCACTTGCACATTTTGCATAATTAAGGGGTTTAAACATATCAGTTCATAATGCGTATTCAAGAAATGGAATAAAGAGAGGGAGTTTCCAACCATGATAAGGAGACCAAAGTTCAGAATACCAGAGTTGATAATTCTGAGACAGAATCCAACGGACATAAGGGTAGAGGGGAGCAAGAAACATTGATAGAAACTATAAGAAGCCTGAAAATAGAAGTGCAGAGTTACAAAGAAGACAATGAGAGGTTGATGAGAGAACAAATTCAAATAAATTCTTGAGTGATGCAGATCTTAAATCAGTTTCAAAGGAAAACAAAGAATGTCTCAAAACAAGAGGAAGGAGGTAGGTATCATGAAAGAAGAGATAACAACAGAAGAGTTGGTTATTCAAGAATGCTAGAAAAACTCATAGAAACCACTCACCTCCTTTCTCAGCAAGTAGGTCTTATGCATCTGAAGAATCTGTAAGTAGTCCAGATGTGTCTCATGTTAGGCACCAAAGAAGAAGACATGAATTGAACAGTTTGCAAGGAGAGTTGAGGAATATTAAGCCACCATCCTTTGACGGTGAAAGAGAAAGGAAAGATGATGTCGAGGCATCATTTCTTAGACTTGAGAGGTATTTTCAATTGTATAAATATTCATTAAACCTAGAAGCTTGGATTTCCACCTACCATTTACATGGGAAAG
Organism: Picea glauca; assembly: GCA_000966675.3. Taxonomy (NCBI): domain Eukaryota; kingdom Viridiplantae; phylum Streptophyta; class Pinopsida; order Pinales; family Pinaceae; genus Picea; species Picea glauca. The sequence goes on along the minus strand of JZKD02S1734322.1, from coordinate 159,491 downwards.
TTTCTATATGGTGGGATCAGCTGAATAAAGTTGAGCATTTTGATGAGAGTAGGCTCACTTGGAAGCAGTTCAAGAAATATTTTAAGAAGGAGTACATTTCAGAATACTTCTATGAAAATAAAATGCAGGAGTTCTTTGAACTTATGTTGGGAAGCATGACCATGGCAGAGTATGAAAGAATTTTTTTGGGGGCTGCTAAAGGATGTGGGATATATAAAATATGAGAAGGTGAAAGTACAGAGGCTTTTAAGTGGATTATCATCCTTTTATAAAGAGAAGATTCAATCTGATGAACCATGACTTTGACTGAGACCATCAGGAAGGCTAAGTACCTATATGAGCAAGGAAAGGGTAGAGAGTCCATGCAGTTTTCTTGGAAGGATAAGAAGAAGGAGAAGTACAATCAGAAGAAGAAGGGATTCAAACCTCCTTTCAACAGAAATGAGCCTAATAAAAATCATCAAGACCAGTATGCTAAGAATGAATCCAAGAAAGAAGACTCCTTGGAAAAAATGGGAAGACCACCAATCCAATGTTGGGGATGCGAAGAAGATCATATGTACAAGGATTTCCCTCACTGAAAAGACAAAGTGAAGACCATGCACAACATCCAAGAGGCTACAACAATAGAAGACATGGGAATAATTTATGCAGCCTTAAATGATTGAAAAGCAGAGTACCGGTCCAATATGATCAAGGTGGAAGGTATTATCATTAATAATCTTATTACTATTTTAATTGATTTAGGAGCAATTCATTGTTACATTGATCCTAAAATAGTGGATAGATTGTGTTTGGAGAAAATTAATCTTAGAAAATCAAGTTTACTCCAGCTAGCCACCGGAACCAAAAGGAGAATCCATGATATGGTCAGAGGTTGTTCCATAAGGCTTAATGGTGTGAATACTAGTGTTGATCTAAATATCATACCATTGGGATTTTATGATATTCAACTGGAATGGATTGGTTGGACAAGCATCATGATGTCCTTGATTTTCATAGCAAGACATTTACATGTCTTGATGGAGATGGAAAACATAGCACTCTGAAAGGTGTTCCAAGACCCATCTCTATAAGGGATATTTCATCCTTGCAACTAAAGAGGTGTTTCAGAAAAGGATGCCAATTGTATGTAGCCCGTGTGGAGGATCCATAAAAGATAAAGGGGCCAAGCCTTGAATATTTTTTGGTACTACAAGAATTTGAAGATGTATTCCAAGAAATACCAGGGTTTCCACCAAAGAGGGAGATAGATTTCTCTATTTATCTAGTGCTAGGAGATTCCCCGGTATCAAAAATACCTTATAGAGTGAGTACACCAAAATTAAAATAATTACAAATGCATTTGGAAAATTTTTTGAAGAAAGGATACATACGTCGAAGTGTTTCACCTTGGAGAGCAACAGTACTTTTTTTCAAAAAGAAAGATGGAACTTTGAGGCCGTGTATTGACTTTCGACAGCTAAATAAGTCCACTATAAAGAACAAGTATCCTCTACCCATAATTGATGGCCTCTTTAATAAGCTAAGAGGAGAAAATATATTTTCCAAGATATAATTGAGATTAGGATACCATCAGGTAAGAATAAAGGAAGAAGACATCAATAAGACATCCTTTAGAACTAGGTATGGGCATTATGAATTTGTAGTGGTGTCATTTGGATTTTCCAATGCACCAGGTGTCTTTATGTGCTTAATGAATGGCATATTCATAAATTACTTCAACAATTTTGTCATGGTATTACTAGATGACATACTTATCTATTATAATTTAGAGTAAGAGCATGAACATCACCTAAGATTGGTATTGCAAGTGGTGAGAGAACATCAATTGTATTCCAAAGTTAGTAAGTGTTATTTTTATCAAAACCATATCCATTACTTGGGGCACATTATTTCAGAATAGAGTATAGCAATATATACAGAGAATATTGAAGCCATTAGAGGATGGCCAACACCCAATAATTTTTCAGAAGTTAGATCTTTTATGGGGTTAGCTGGTTACCATAGAATATTTATAGCGGTGTTCTCTAAGATTTCTCATCCCATCACTTCTTTGCAAAAGAAGGGAATTAAATTTGAATGGAAATCTGAGTGTCAAGAGAACTTTAATTTGTTGAAGGAATTACTTACTAGTGCGCCTATTGTAAAGATTGTTGATCCAAATGAAAGTTTTGTGGTATGTATAGATGCATGCAAGGATTTAGGACTTGGCGGAGTCCTCACTCAAAATGGACATGTCATTAGTTATGATTCTAGAAATATTAGGGAACATGAGAGGAACTATGCCACACATGACTTGGAACTTGTTGCCATTGTTCACACATTGAAGATGTGGAGACATTATCTCATGGGAAAGAGATTTGAATTAAGAAAATACCACAATGGTCTGAAATATATTTTTGAATAGCCAACTTTGAATGCCAAGAAAACAAGATGGATGTAATTTTTAAGTGAATACGAGTTTGACATCAATTATATCAAAGGAAAATAAAATAAATTTGTCAATGCACTTAGTAGAAGAGTACATCTCATGCATGCTACAACTGTCAGTATGCATCAGTTAGAATTGAAGAGCAGAATTTTAGATGTTGTGGTTACAGATCAACATTACCTACAGGTAAAGGAAAGATTAAAACAAGAGGATGTACAACAGAAAATGAAAGAGTATGAGATGAAGGAAGATGGATTACTTATGCATAAAAATAGAATTTATGGTCCTAGTTATGAAAGAGTATTAAAAGAAATGCATAATGTTCCATATGTTGGACATCTCGGTTATTAGAAAATAATTGCAATAGTAAGACACCAATTCTTTTGGCCGGGAATGAAAAAGGATTTTATTGATTACATCGCCAAATGTATGGAATGTCAGAGAGTGAAGGTTGAGCATAGGCACCCAATGGGTTTGCTACAAACCTTACCAATTCTAGAGAATAAATGGGAAGTGGTAACCATTGACTTTATAGCAAAATTTCCCAAGACAACAAGACAACATGATTCGATCATGGTAGTGGTTGATAACTTGACAAAGGCTGCTCATTTTTTCACTGTGAAAACGACTCATACAACAACTAATATTGCAGAAATTTACATGAGGGAGATTTCTAGGTTGAATGGGATACCTAGGACAATTGTCTCAGAAAAAGACATAAAGTTTACTTCAAATTTCTGGAGGGGATTATTTAAAGGATTTGGTACAAATATGAAGTTTATCACATCATACCATCCACAATCATATGGGTTGACAGAGAGAGTCAACCAAGTAATTGAAGACATGCTGAGAATGTATGTGATGGATAAGCCATCTAAGTGGGAAGAGTACTTGCACTTGGTTGATTTTTCCTATAATAATGGGTATCAAGATTCATTGAAAATGATCCCATTTGAAGCATTGTATGGAAGGAGATGCAATACTCTAGTGAGTTGGGACAACCCAGCTAACATAGTGGTACTTGGGCCATAATTTCTCAAGGATATGGAAGACCAGGTGGTTAAAATTAAGCAGAATTTAAGGGAGGCTCAAGATAGACAAAAAGTTTATGCAGATAAGAATAAGACAACTAGAGAATTTAAAGTGGGGGAGCATGTGCTTTTAAAATTGAATCCCAAGAAGAGTTATTTAAAGTTGGGTAGTTGTACAAAGTTAACAACTAGATTCTATGGTCCATTTGAAATATTGGACAGAATAGGGCCAATTGCATACATGCTTTCATTGCCTTCTTCTATGAATGTGCACAATGTGTTTCATGTCTCTTTGCTAAAAAAAATATGTACATGATCCTAAACATGTTATTGATTGGAATCTGATTTAGGTAGAGACAGAGGGAGACTTTCAGGTCCAACCAATGTGAATATTGGACAGAAAAGTCAAAATGCTCTGGAATTGAGTTATAGATCTAGTAAAAGTCCAGTGGACCTACTACTATCCTAAAGATGCTACATGGGAGCATGAAGATGCCATGCGGGTAGAGTACCCACAAATTGTTGAATAAATTTTGAGATTTTGATCTTTTTTTTGGTATATGCATACACGACATTGCCAAAATAAGGGGGGGAGGGATGTAACACCCTAGGTTTTGAACCTCGTATTAAATATTGTATTTTGTTAAGTTATGAAAGGCCAATGTGCCTAGGAAATGTAATTTTCTTATCATTATTAATATAAAACACATTGTTGGATGCTAGATGGACAAGGACAAGAGTTATAGAGGGCTATGATTCCACAAGAGAGGGGGATTGAGGGGCTTAGTGTTTATTTCATATTTTTATTTACCCATTTTTGTTTAATGGAGAATAACAATTACGTGAGCTTCTTGGTAGGAAGGCCAAGTGGTTCCTTAATTCCAAGAATTACATAAACCCATCCTTAGCCTATTTGAGGGGTTCTCGTTCTGGTTCTTCTTTTGGTTTCTTTTCTTCTCCCATTCACTCACTCACTCATTGTTGAAGAAATCTCCTTACCATTTCGTTCATGAATTTTTCATTCACTCTCAATTTGGTTCATTCCACCATCTACTCATTTTTCCTCATTCATGTCTTGTCTTGGGAAAGGAAAACAAATTGTTGAAGGGAAGCCATGGTATTGTTGGTTGTAGAGACTGCTGGTGTATTCTATCCATGAGTCAAGACTTGCGTGTCTGAGATGCTTTGGTCTGGGTTCATTTTTTTTTCACAGCTGCAAGTCCTGATAATCCCAACATGGATATTCTGGACCAGCTGTATTGGAGCCCTGGAAGGAGATGGGCATCCTGAGGAACTGCATGGTAGAGAAGGGGGTACATTCTCATGGGTTGTGCAGGATGGGTAGAAGAGATTTAGGTACTTTGATTTTTGTAGGTGTTGATAAGCCTATGAGAACTCAAGTGTTGACTCATTTGGGAATCCAAGTGACACTCTGGAACCATCCTTGTGGATTCATAGCCCTAGCTTGGGGGTGGAACTTCTGTTGAGACTTAGAATAGTAGTGTCTACGGTTGGGTGGAACGTGCTTGGTCTGTAGCCAGTTGGTGTCTTATTTTTAGAAAAGATAAGTGCTCTCTGTATGGTTATTTACCTGTGTATGATTTATTCCGCTGTGTATTTAATTATCTATGAATTTCACATCTATAATATGCATGCTTGTTGGTTATTATTGTGCATGTCTTAGTGTATGTTGTGGAATGAATATTTATTTCCACATGTGGTTTCATGTCTCTTATTTAACTTATAAGTGATTTGAATTGAGACAAGTCTTTGTGAAGGCAGGCCCTGGACTGCAACATTCCTTGCCTGCGGGTGGCTGGGTGTGTTTCATTAGGATTAAGTGGCATAGCCCAGTCCATGGGTGGTTGGGTACATTACACTACCTAACCCACCCTCAAAGAAATAAGAATAATGATCCTAGAGAATTTCAATTACCATTTTTTTTCATTGTCTTACCCTAGGGAACCATAACAAGAGAGTGATTACTTTCTCTGTAGAGTAATTTATATACCACAAAGTTGGTGAGGCCCAAGAAGCTACGGAGTTTGGTCAGTGTCTTTGGTGTCATCCAATCATGAATGAATTTAATCTTGGTTGGACCCACATGCACACCTTACTCTTCCATGATGTTACCTAGATATTGAATTCTCTCCATGATGAAGGAACATTTCTCCAAATAGGAATGTAACTTTTAATGTCGCAAGGTGCCCAACATGTGTCGAATATGATTCAAATGTTCCTCCCATGTTTTTCTAAAGATGAGGATTTCATCCAGATATATTGTTGGTGTGATTAATTGTCTAATTAGTTCATCCAATACATTCAATTGTCAACCCGAGGTAAGTCTTTTTATTACAAAGTTATTGTGAAATATTTCTCTACACAACTATTGTAAACAAACCGAATCCTTATATCAATTCAAGCTACAACCAAGTAAGATGCTCAAATGAAATGCAACCAACCTTCTTAAACTAATTTCTAACTGCTTCACTACTCATGAAATCATAAACACGTAGCTGAAAAACAAGAACACATCTAACAACTATCTTTCTTCTAGAAATGAAACTGACCCTCGTTGCATTTAATCAGAACACACTTTACAAAATTGAAATTGAAACAACTGCAAAAATTAACTGAAAACTCATGCATACAAAAGTGGAATAAAGAAATTGCTAAAATTGAATTGAGAACAAAATCATACAGAATCGAAATGAACACTCGCTGCAATAAAAAAAAAAACACTTGCCGGAATGAATTAAAGCACACACTTTCACACAGAAAGGAACTCTTGTTTGAACAACTTGTTGGACACACCTACCACACTTAGAGGGGGGGGTGAATGAGTGTGGGGATCTTTTTCCCAAAACTTCCCTCTTACACAAAACTCATTAGTTAGCATTCAAAATTTACTCATTACTCATTTCTTTCATTAATAATCAGTTAGATGTGAATACATATCAACAATATATCATCAACAATTCATCTCCACAAGGAACACAAGATGTATGTACAATTTTTATTTTTATTATGGACTTCAATTCGAGGGTTTTTCAGCAACAACTCAATAGAGTACAATTCTACAAGAGCACCAGCTCTATATGCAAGACTCAACTTACATTCTCAGCACCAACTGAGATGAGGCAACAATACTCAATAGATATCAATATGTACCATAAACAAGAGCATGAACCATGCACCAACCTGTGCCAAACAACCTGTAATCAACCTGTACCATAAACAAATGCATCCAACCATGTACCAAGTATATACCAATCATGTGGCAACTACTCATCAACAATGAATCATGAATATGTACTAACATAATCAACTATACACCTCATGTATGTGCCAACTCATCAATTGCTTGTCTCAACCATGACTAGTTTTGGATTAGTCAACAACCCTAACTTGAAATAATCATAACTTTGTACCTGTAATGAATAAATATATGAAACTGATATACAATGTTCATCAGTGTGTTTTATACAATTCCTCCAGGTGGTACTACTCGTAACCTCTCAGAAAAGGAGTTATAGAAAAAATGGCATACCTTGATGAATTTTTTCTTATTTTAGAGAGAGGCCTTGTAGAGTGTGACCCGTACGAAATATTTGTTGAATCGATCTGAAACTATTAAAAAGAATAATAAATACTATAATATAACCAACACAGTTTGTCTCACTGAATTTTGATCTTTTATGAATAATTTATGACGTTTTTACCCAAAACACCTGTTTTAGACTAGTTTCAGGACTAGCCACAAACCCTATTTTCCACGAAGTGTATCTCCAAAAATGAAATGACCCACAAGATGAATTTTTTACCACATATACTTGGATATGTTTCCTCAATTTCATATCAATCCCAAGGTCTGAATCATTATAGAAAAAAAAATTATTGCGAAAATGGTGAGATGACCTGTAAATAACATACCTTAGAAAGCATCATGAAAATAATTTATCCTCCCTTCAATTCCAACCCTATTTTCTTCACCTTCCTTATGAAATTTGGCTTAGATATCCTTGGTTACCTTAGTCACCTATAGATATTCAATATGCTCAAGTGTTCCACACCAAAAATTTTCAATAATCTCTCACAAGAAGCTCTCCGTCAATACTCCAAAAGATATTCTCACAAGAAGCTCTCCATTGATCCACAAAAATGATGATCTACAAGAGACCATTGATATCTTATTTATACTTTCATCCTTTAGGTCACTTAACCCATTTCTAGGTCACTTAACCTATTTTCCTTATTTTTAGCGTTAACCACTTTCCATAAATAGAAAGTTCTCCAATACTTTATCATTTAAATATTCCTTCTTGATTTTGTCACCTTACTTTATCATTTCTTGATTTTGTCACTTCTCTTTATTATTTAAATAATCCACCTTGAATTTGTCACCTTAATTTATCATATAAATAATTATTTCTTCTTTTAGGTCACTTAACCCATTTCTAGGTCACTTGACCTATTTTCCTTATTTTAAGGTTAACCACTTTCCATAAATAAAAAGTTCTCCAATACTTTATCATTTAAATGTTCCTTTTTTATTTTGTCACTTCTCTTTATTATTTAGATACTCCACCTTGACTTTGTCACCTTAATTTATAATTTAAATAATGATTTCTTCTTTTAGGTCACTTTGACTTCTTTGACCTTGGGGGCTTCAAGCCTTCATGTGGGGGTCCTTCATCTTTGTAAGGCCATAACTCTCA
>JZKD02S1734322.1:138938-151258 GCA_000966675.3 Picea glauca | reverse complement strand
TCTTCCCGTGAGGGATTTCACCATAAGGGGACCACTTTGGATTTCATCCATTTGTGCACCTTATCAATCATGATAAGACAATAATGAGAGCATGGGTCCTCCAACCATTCTTCTATGATAACTCAATCTACAAAGCATGTTACCATGAGGGATTTCACCATAAGGGGACCACTTTGGAGTTCATCCATTTGTGCACTTTATCAATCATTATAAGACAATAATGAGTCATCTATACATTTTTTCCAACAATGCATCATATAGCAATGAAACCACATCGATCCACCTTCATCATCTATCAATGACAACTCATTGATCCATTTTCATCATATCAATGACAACTCATTGATACATCTTCATCTATGCATTCTCATCAAGGAAGATACATATTATATTACATCAATCATCAATCAATCAATCCTTTGACATCAATCAATCACTTGACATCAATCATTGACATCAATCAATCAAACCATAGGCATCAATGACAACATGATCCAACACAACCCATAAATGCACTCGTATTGAATTGAAATGAACACACCAATAACAAACCAATTGTGACAACTATAACTGGAATAACTCATTCACATCAATTATTTGCATGAGGAATTGAACTAAGGAACATAATAACGAGATGATCTAGTTATTCTAATCTAAATAGTAATACATGAGTAACAACCCTACTAAAGAGGAGGGCCCTTCCTCCTTAGAAGGGGTAAACGACTACATAAACTACAACTTTAAGAACACATAAATTAATGCCACAACTTGTCAGATATTTATTATTCAATTAAGAGGTTCAGATACAATTATTGTTACACATGAAGTTCGTCAACTATCCTCTTTTCTCCAAAAAACAACCTAACCTGGAGAAAGAATGCTCTCTTCTTTTAAACTCTCCCTTTCCTATTCAAATCTCGTAAATAGTACAATTATTAACAAACTTGAGAATCTTTCGATTCTCAATTTGTTCAATGTCATCTTAATTAAGAAGATACAGAGGATACCAAATATTCCTATAACCGATTACAACTTATTTAAATGATTTTTTATAGAAATAGTCATTCGAACTGTCCTGTTATTTGGGTGAACAACCCTTGTTCAAAACATACAATAGTTGCAACTTTATGGTAATCCAAATCATCATATACATCAATCCTTAACATACGGGTCCATGGGTCAATGGTCTAGTCATCATCATGCGATGATCCTTTGACGGTAACAACATTCCATAATCATGGTGTTTGCATACCAGGTATCATAGTAGCAACATATTAGAGTAGAAACACCTTAGAGTAGAAGCACCTTAGAGTAGCAACACCTCGGAGTAGCAGTGCCTTGGAGTAGCAACACCTCGAAGTAGTAGCACCTTGGAGTAGCAACACCTCAGAGTAAAAGCTCCTTGGAGTAGAATCACCTCAGAGTAGCAACATCTTATCATTCTACAAGGTTCTTTAACAATTAATCAGTAGCTAACCAACACAGACAACATCCTTCCCTAAATGCGGGAAAATATTAAAGAATCAATGCGTCAAATGGCTTAACATACTAGTGGAAAAAAGGCAATTCTTGGACCATGGTAATTATGGGAAATGTGAGAATAGAAAGGAAAAAGGTATGAGATAAGTAACAAAATGAAGGAAAAAATGTGTCATTCCCATGACTCAACATCTCCCCCCAACTGAAGCAATTGCATGTCCTCATGCATCCCATCAGTCTGATTCCTCAACCTCCTCCTGTATATGCAGTGTAGTAAGGTTGTATGCCCCAACAATATATTCCCTAATGCCTCTGTAGCCATTACTCATTAGCACATCCATCCAATAATGTTTCTCATTCTAAACCTGATATTGCTTCTAATATTGTCTTGTAGGGAGCCAAATAAGAGGGAATTTGTACCTAAGGCCAAGCCACCTGGATCCAGACTTTGTCATGCACTCCATGTACTTATTCACTCTTTGTAAGGCATGGCCAATATTGACTACCCATATGGATCTCTTCTTCTCAACATCTCATCACATATTTCCCATCTCAACCAACTTTCATCTAGGGCGTCCTTCGGCTGCATATTAATACATTTGGGGCAGATATCCAAAATAAGTAGTCGAAGCTCAATCAGAGTAGCATCTCATTTATATTCACTCAGAAACTGATTATGTAATTTGATTATGTTGGCAGCAGGGGTAGGTTCCCCCTTGAACCACAACAACTTCTTATTCTGAGTTGTCCATATAGCCTCATGGGATGCCTTCCATTTTTCCTAGTTTCTAACAAATGAAGTGAAGGCCCTCAACTGAATATCTCCAACAAAATGGGATAAATTGAACCTCCTTTCCCCAGACAGAACATATTCATGTAACTAAATCTCACAGATTCGGTGTTGGTCCGCACGACTACTCTAGAAGAAGGCATTTAGGAAGGAAATGGTGGTAACAAAACTAAAAGCCCTGTCTTCTTTTATGGCCATTAATTGAAACAATAGGAATTTCTCCTGCAGAAACACTAGATAGGAAGGAGATGGGTTTCTGCAACTTACCAGTTCCTGTGCTAGGTTTCATACTTTCATTTTTGTGTCTTCGAAGATTTTGACTTGATCTTCTAATTCTTTCAACCTCTGCCTCATTTTGTTCATCTTCTCTTTTCTCTTCTCCTGGAATGCTAATTCCTCTACCCATCTTTCTCTAAAATTCTGAATAAATTTTGTATGTTCATGAGTAGAAATCACCCCTTCTTGGAGTGATGTGTCCAACTATTTCCACTTATGGACCTCGACAATTAATATATCAACATTGGGGCCTATCGTTATGATCTTTCCCTTTTCAAATTCGGTATCTTCATATGTAGGCGTTGGTGGTTCTTATTTAGTAGTAGACTCTATGACAAGACTATCCATATTCCCCTTAGAAGGTTCAATTGTTTCCTTTTTTTCCTAAGTTGCAACACCTACATTTGTGACAAGGCAAGGATATTTCATTATTTCATCCAGGGTCATTGGTTCTTGTGTAACAATGACGTCTTGGATGGGTTTATCTTGGTTAGTTTGGGTAGTTTCAACACCCCCTTTGTCTTCCTCAATACATTATTTTTGTGTGCCAATGGAATTAAAATTCGTTGGAGGCACATCAATTGATGTGCACCCTGCTTGACCAAATATTTATCCATAGATTGGACCTAGTTAAGTTCCTTACACTTGTCTGTCCCTGGTATCAGGGTTTCAGGGTCACCTGAATTTTCTAAAAATAGAGCGACTTCAGCGAGGATTCCCAAACCTGGAGAAGTTGCACCTTCTTGAAATTTTCCTTTTAGGACCCCAAGTTGTTTTTCAAGCCTAGAATTTTCTTCCTTCAATCAATTTACTTGCTCATGCAAGGATATATCCTTACCTCGCTTAGAAATGGTGCTTCTTTCTCTTGCCTTTGTTTTCCTTTCATCAGGTTGTTCCTCAACAAGTTCTTGTGGGCCCTTAACTTCAATTTCAGGTTGAGATGGTGTTGCTACTGAAGAAGACTTGGTTCTTCTTGCTTTTGTTTGACCCTTGTTTGTAATAATTTGTTCTTCAATATGTTCTCGTGGGAAATCAACATCAATTTTAGGTTTAAATGGTGTTGTTGTTGAAGAAGGTCTCACTCTTCTTGGCTTTAATTTTTCCTTATTTACAGTGGTTTGTTCTTCAACGGGTTCTTGTGGGAACTCAGTCCTAGTCAACGACTCAAATGGTTGGCATGGTGATGTTGCTAAAGAAGACCTACTTCTTATTTTAGGGGTGTATTCCTTAATCACCCGAGGTGATCTTATTTTCATTTTTCTCTGTTGAAAGTGTTCTTCTATGACCGAGTAGGTTCTTTATCCTTCAGCACAAGGGTCTTCTTCTATAATTTTCACTTTGTCACTAGATGGTGTCGAAAAAACATGTTGCTCAGTGGAGGGATTATCTTGAATTTCAGCCCCATCAACCTCTTCTTCCTTGATGAGGTCTTCTTGGATGATTTTTGTGTCTCCTACAATTGCCTCTTTTTATGTATCACCCCCTTCATTTTCTATGTCGACTGCCTTATCTTCCTTCTCTATTTCTATGTTACCTCCTTCATTATCTATCTCGATTGTCCTATCTTCCTTCTCTATTTCTGTGTTTGTGGATTCCTCTGCTCCCATGGTCATATCATTGTAAACCCATTCTAGTTCCCATTCTTCCTAGTTCTTGGGATTTCTATCCCCAGGACTGCTATTTCTATCGATGAATTCAAGCTCAAGGTTAGTTATTGTTTCTAATTCCTCTTGTTTTGTCACTTTATCTATTTCCTCCCTTCCTTCTATTTCCAAACCCTATGTTTATGTGTGACCAATGAACTCATGCCATGTAGCATTCCTTTTCCTCAATGCATGGATAACCAGTCACTTAATTAACCCATGATTCATAATGCATGTCTGCAGGTGTTTGGAAAGACGAACAAAGCCTACCATAGATTTTATGGACTCTAACATAAAGTATGGTATATTGAGAAGTTGGTCGTGACAAAGGTGGGACAGTATCATAAAACAATAGTTATAAACAACTGTAAATCTACCTTCACGTGTAATGTATCAATGGATGAAATATGATGCATATTTCCAAGGAAAAGGGAGAGAGATTTTATCGATGCCCTTACCCTTGTTTCTGACATGTTCTTCTCCTCTCAGAAAATTCATCCCAGTTTCCAGGATAAACGCCTTCTTGCTGAACCAAATTACTCTAGTCCTTGGTAGCCCTATTACTTTTGCAATTGTTCCCTCTATGACCTAAATATGAAATCCATGGAATGTTGAACTTGTTCCGTCTTATTTCTAGGTGAATTATAAGGAGACATCATTGTCAAATCCCTGCAATCTTTGAAAAAGGTCACCCACCCCATGTCTTCAAAGATTTGGTAGGCCTCCAAATATCTGCGCAGTAATATGACTGATTTGGGTTCATGGCGAACAATCGAACCTACCATTGTTATTAATCAAGCGATGAATAATGGAATTTGACAAGGTGAGTTGCAATTTTGGACATGCAGTTGGATGTTGGGAATAGATTGCAAAATTAGGGAATCAGGGATATGACAATTTATACCAGATTTGGTAATGATGGAGTACAATGGAGGAGTTATGTTATTTATGGCAGGTCGGCATGGAATCATATGGTTCTTCATGAAATAACCCTCCCATCAACTAAAGGTGGAAGCTGCCCTTGGATGATGTGGCAGGGCTTGGCAGTAAAGGTGTGATGACACATTGAGACTTAAAATCATGCAAGCAAGTAGGAGAGATATGTACTTGTGGGTCCACTTATTGTGCTTCCCAGAAAAAAAATGAGTAGAATTCGTGGTCACTCCCAAAAGATTATGTGTGATCTATTGTTAGTGTACTTTCTGAGGTACAAATACAGGAATATCATACAGGATTTTAGGTGCCATATCCGGGAGTTGCAGCAGAATGTCTCATCATTGAGTTAAAGAAAAGAAGTGGAAACATAGAAATAATGAGGCTAAATTAATAAGTGTCAATGGGTAATAATTTTGGTGTGTACAAAAACAAAAAAAAATGTGATAGGGACAAGTATTGTCGCAATACAGATTATAACTCATAGCATGAGTTGCAACAAGTGAAATTGAGTCATAGCAGCAATCAGTTGCAACTTTTATTTTCCCAAGGTGCCCAACACTTGTTGAATATGCTTCAAATGTTCCTCCCATGTTTTTCTAAATATGAGGATTTCATACAAATATATGACCACAAAGGAGTTTGTGAATGGACGAAATATATCATCCATCATCTACATGAACGCGGTTGGGGAATTAGTTAAGGAAACAGGCATGACCAACCACTCAAAGAGACCTTATTTAGAATTAAAGGTTGTCTTCCATACATTAGTTTTCTCAATCAACACCTAGTGGTATCCTAACTTCAGATCAATATTACTAAAAAATTTGTCACCCTTGAGTTGATCTAGAAGATTATCAATACAGGGGAATTGAGTATAGGTTCATGATTGTGATCTTGTTTAGGAGACTGTAGCCAATACAAATTCACCATGTCTAGTCCTTCCTCTATGCAAGAACAACTGGGATCCTGCAAGGTGAGGAAGTTGGTATAATGTCCCCCTTCATAATTAGCGCTTGGATATGATTTTGATTGATTTATTCTCCATAATAGAGAACCTATATACAGGTCCATTGGGAAGAGGATAACCAGGTGTCAAATCAATTAATTTCTTTACTTGAAATTTCAAGGGCACCCCAATAGGTGAGGAAAATATGTCTTTATGTTCTTCTACTATCTTTTCCACCTTCTTTTTTTGTGCAGAGAGACCTAGTGTAGAGGTTATGGAAGTTGTAGTGATATCCCATTCACCTTTCTATCGAACCATAAAGAGGACAAATCTCTCAGTTTGAGAGATCACCTTTATGCATTGCTTCATAGATATTAAAGAGACTGACGTAGTTGGGACTACCGTTGGTACCCTATTTTGTTGATTACAGCTTCATGATACATCCTCTAGGTCATTCTCCTCTGGAATGAGTTGAGATGCTCTATGAGAGAGCTCATGTGTTGGGTGTGCCCATGTGATGGGTGTGTGTCAGACTCTGGACTGGTTGTGATTATGTGTGGTCTCTTGTCTACTCCTCTGGACTAAGTTGAGATGACTTGATATGGTCTCCTACCTTGTAATCCTATGGACTTAGTTGAGTCAGCTTGAGATGGCTCTCCAGGTGGTAATTCTATGGACTTAGTAGAGTTGATTTGTTGAGAGTGACGACCCTGTGGCTGAGCACAGGTGGATGTTACCCTAGTGGATGAGAACTAGAGGATGTGTGAGATCCTTTCTATACTTTCTAAGAGTAAGATTTGTTGTAACCCTAATTTGTGTTGTAAAGGGTACAATTCGACCCCACCATGTAAAAGATAATTAATATTGTGTAATTATTAATTATATTTTTGAGTTGTATAGGTCGACCCTATTGTGCCAATAGACACACCTATTGATGTGTCATGTCATGTATAAATAAAGAGAGATACATCCCCATTGTGCATTACATCTCATACTCATTGTAACACTCTCACAAGATGATCTAGATTTAGGAGTGGAACGAACTGATTAACAAAATGAATACAATAAACACAGAGATATGAAGAATAACATAGATATCCAGTGAACAATATATTCTATTGAATAATGAAATAAGATGAAACTATAAAACTGCAGAACTGAAACACTTGCTCGAATGGTGGTATCTATCTCTGAGAAGAGATGTGGTTGCTGCGCACATCTGTCTGAGAAGAATGGATTACAAGGAGGCTCTAGAGGCATTTTTGATATTACTCATGAATGCCAAAACCCTAGACATCCAAAAACCTAACCCTAGAAGGTGAAATGTCAAAATTCATGTGGGCTCCTATGGGTAAGTTGGAGTAAGTTGGTACCTCAACTTACCAGGGTCATAATGTTTTCATACAACCTTTGTTTTAGGTGTGTGATAGCCCATTGGAAAGGTATTTTAGAGAACTACACATTTTGTTGTCAAACTTTGGCTTTGTCTACAATTTGACAGTGGAAATCCAAAAAAAAAGTTTAGGGCCCCAAAATGACCCTGGAAGTACATCAAGATGTTATGACATGAAAACATACAAAATAAGCTAGTTGGATTAGGCGAGAGGCCACCAGTATCCACCTGGAGGATGTGTGGGGCTTCAGACAACCCCATAAGTGTACAACCCACAATTAAAAATAAGTACAGAAGAATGTGTTGAACAAAAATGAACAAGAGGAGCCAGTAGGAATAGGTGGGTGGCCACCAATATCCACTTGGATCAATCCTCCCCCCTTAGGAAGCAACGGTCTCCATTGTGTTGAGTTCCCCCATCAAGTGAGGAAATTGTTGTTGGATTTGGCCCCGGGTGAGCCACTTGCCTTGGTTTAGGAGTTTCCCTACCTTGAAAACCCAATACAGATGGATCCTTTGCTGGCGAGTGCCCTTGACCTATGTGTCCACTATCGGATCAATGGATGCTTGTTCCATGCAGTCAGAGTTGAGCTCTATTGGTTTCAACTATTTTTCAATATATGAGGTGTCCAATAATGGTGGAAAATATGGCCAAAGGAGGTCCACATTGAACACGTGATGCAGGCCAAGGAAGGGTGGAGTGTTGAGCTCAAAGGCATTACTACCCACAACCTTGGTGATAGTTATAAGGCCCATAGGGAAGTGGGTGAATCTTTCGATGGGGCCTCATGAGATGCACCTTTTGAAAATGTAAACAAACTTTGTTTCCAACCTAAAACTGGTGTGTTGACATGAAAACATACAAAATAAGCCAGTTGGTGTTAAATTTTATGCTATTATTAGGTTACTTTCAATTTACTAGATAACAATAGCATAGATAGGATCACTGAGAGAAACACAATCACAAGAGTACACACACATTTATCCTGGGAAACCCTAAAGGGGAAGAAAACTTGGCAAAACTTTCTTAATATAGATAGCCAATACAATTCCAAGACAATGAACCAAACAACTGAGAATATCCAACACTGAGCAACATGCCTCTCTCTTTTCCTTCTTCTGGCAACCGACGACTGCAACTTTCTTCAAACTTGTGCACTAGATGATCAAGTGAGTGTGTGTACAAATGAGGCGCTGGCCTCTCTTATATATACAAATCTGGCACGTGTGGAAGTGTCTTTTCACTGGCAGGGCCGACTTCTCATTTTGGGTGGTTATAACCACCTTTATTTAATTTGGGGGTCGACTTCTCATTTTGCCTATAAAAATTAGGGTTTGACCAATGCGCAAAAGAGGATTTGATCAATTACAATGCCCGACATGATCAATCCACAAAAGGGGATTGATCTAATCAATAATGAATATATTTTATCTTTATCCACAAAAGGGGATAAGAATATTCTTTGCAGTTACACAATATTTTAACACTCCCTCTTAACAAGAAGGATATTCTTTATTTTTTGACAGGTCACCAGATGTCAACATCAACTAGGTAGCAGCATCCACTAGATAACATCATCAACTGGGTAACATCATCATCTGGATAACATCATCAACTGGATAACATGAGGCATCAATATAATCCACTTGGTCATTTGGCATCATGATCATTGAATGGAATATCTATAAATCATCAAAAGTTTTGTTCTCTTTATCTTCGCGTAGAAGATACTCTTTCTTTCTTTCGTCTTCACGCAAAAGATACTTCTTTCTTATCTTCACACAGAAGATATCTTATCTTCACACAGAATATGTCTTATCTTCACAAATAATATATTCTATGATTTTTTCCATTTCTTTTATGTTCTCCTTTCTCTTGTAGTCATCTATCTCACCCATCCACTGGGGAGGACTACTACCATAGCTTCACTCCTAGTCATCCCACATGAACTAGAGAAGATAAGATGCTAGCCTAGGCAAGACTAGACTCCCTTTACATGATCCACGCAGGATCACGACACAAACCTCAGAGCCAACTAACCATTCCACATGGTCAAGGTTTGAGTTCTAGGCTACTCAATCCTTGGCTAGAGGAAGTATCTGCCTAATGCCCCTTAGAGAAACATCCACATTCCTCTCTACGAGGGTGGTCGCACCCCTCTCTACAAGGGTGGTCGCACCCCTCTCTATGAGGGTGGTCACACCCCTCTCTACGAGGGTATTCTAGCATGTCCCTAGAGTATACAAAACTCAACACTTGGACATAGGCCAACCTTGTAAAATTTATCATTCCCCTTCTCCACGAAGGTCTCTTCCTTCTCTACAAAGGTATACCTGTGGGATTTCTCATTCCTTCTCTACAAAGGTCTCTTCCTTCTCTATGAAGGTCTAGCTATGGGATCCAAAAAATCTCTTGTGGTCCAAAATATTTCAATGGTATAATGCCATTCTACCCATCTGATGAGCACCATCCATCTGCTTTCCTAACTACATCAAATCACGATCCTCTATTTCGAACTCAGAGACATAGCTCCCTCTTGGACCAAACTAATAGCTTATAATCATCATCCTTGAAGTTCTTCTTCTGTAATATCATGGGTGCCTTCTTGAGTTCAAACATTTCTTTCTTTCTGTCTACATACTGGATCAACCTGCTCCCTCTGCATCTATAAGAGTAGTACTGGAGCAATTTGTAGTTACCTGCAACTCATGCACTATATATGAGTATCCATTTTTTCTTCATATTGAATCTTTCTGCTTTGCATCTTTAGGAGCCTCCTGCTCCTATATAAATACTGGATATTGTTTGGTCTTTACTGACTTTCATCATATCATATGTCCTTCTCATGTTGTTTGACTTCTACAAGTCACAACATAAGTTATTTCTTCCGAGACTTGTAAACTTACTTACAGTATGCTTTCTTTGTCACTCTCATGAGTGATCATACATGAGATAAATATTTTAAATCTTTCTTCATCCTCTTCTTTGATACTTCCTTCATAAGTGTGCATAGACACTGAAATAAAACGAGGTTAATTAACATTTTCACAAAAAATAACTTGTAATGAGAAGGTATTAAAGTAAACAAGATACTAAAAATAAACATGAATACTTATGTTTTGTTTTTGTGTGGGGAGGCTCTAGAGACTCCACCATTTTCTTTCTTTCTTCAGATCAACTAACTTCAACTTAGAGTACATAATCCTTAATTTCTACTAGATCTTTCTTTGAGGGAGGAGATTCCTCTTCTTCTGCCACATGTGCTTGATACTTTCTTTTTCCTTCTCCTTGAGGACAGTCATAGGAAAAGTGTCCCAACTTTTGACAGTGTAGCATCTGATCTTTAAAACATCTTTCTTCTTGTCTAGAACTCTTTCGGAGTTGGCTTCTTTATTGTTCTTCATGAAGGAACTTCTTTTGTTCTCTTGAGTTGTAAGAGCTTCCTCTTCATCGAAAATTAATCTCTTCTGTTGGTCTGCAAGTCTAGATTCTTCGTGTGTGCAATATTCCCATAACTTATCAAACTTAGGTAACTTGCTTCTTGCCCACACTCCTTGTACAAAAGGAATCCAAAATGTTGGAAACCCATTTAGGGTTGTGGTTACAAGCTCCTTTTCACTAATGACATCTCCAATAGCTGCAAGCTAATCTCTGATCTGAGAAACTCTCATAAGGTAGGATGTGACAAATTCTGAGTTTTCCATCTTCATGTTACAGAGCCGATTTATTAAGGTAAGATTATGGATGATGTCTTTGCTTTCATATAACCTGTTGAGTGCTTCATACATTTGCCTTGTTGTCTGTAGTTCAGATATATGAGGGATCAAGTGATCCTTCACTGAATCTGACACGATTCTCTTTGCTTTCTTTTCATTCTTCTTATTCTTGGTCTTTTTCTCTTCTTCATCTAGTTCTGGCACACCCATTGTAACATGTTCTAGAAGATCATTCTCATCTAGAATCATCTGCAACCTATGCTTCCAATATCTAAAGTTTCTATATCCTCCCATCCTGTCTTCTACCCTCATATTGGTAGCCATTATTTCTTGCAGTAGAAACCCTAGCCCTCAGGGCTATAGAAATAATTAAAAAATAAAATTTCTTGGATCTGAAAACTGAACTCACCAAAAGATGCGCTGGACTAAGGTGAGTATGTTGGTACAGTCAAATTTCTGAAAATCCAAATTTTACCCCCTTAAAATTGATCTGTGGATTTTTGGACTAGTGCTTCTGGTTTTCTGGTACTTCTGGTACTCTGGTACTTCTGGTACTTCTGGTACTTTGGTTTTCTAGTACTTCTAGTACTTTGTGAAAACTAGGGTTTCACTTTTCGGGAGATCTAGCCACTGAACAATTACGCTGAGGATGCCAAAATGTTCCTTGAGGTAGGGCACACCTTTCTAGATGGGTTTGAGGCTGAAAACCTTCTTTAATAAAAAGCCCTAATTTTCATGTACGACAACAATGACATTTTTCTTTTTCCTGTGAAAGATGTTCTCTTCAGCTTAGCTCTGATACCATGTTAAATTTTCTGCTACTATTAGGTTACTTTCAATTTACTAGATAACAATAGCATGGATAGGATCACTTAGAGAAACACAATCACAAGAGTACACAAGCATTTATCCTAGGAAACCCTCAAGGGGAAGAAAACCCAACAAAACTTCCTTAATATAGATAGCCAATACAATTCTAAGACAATGAACCAAACAACCAAGAATATCCAACACTGAGTGACACGCCTCTCTCTCTTCCTTCTTCTGACAACCGGCAACTGCAGCTTCCTTCAAACTTGTGCACTAGATGAGCAAGTGAGTGTGAGTCCAAATGAGTCATTGGCCTCTCTTATATATACA
>JZKD02S1734322.1:113076-132976 GCA_000966675.3 Picea glauca | reverse complement strand
TCGGGATCATATAACAATCAACGTATAATTCAACTTTGCAAATCGTATGCCAAGTATCAATTCGAATATGATTAACTTATGCGCCTTGAAACCATTGCTATCATACCTTATAAACTTGTTCGTGCATTCGGTACATATTGTATATGTTTGTATTCCAAATTCTTAGAACCATACAATTAAAAATTCTTCATATATTAATCGAGTGATAGTCCAAAACAAGGATAAAAACAATATGACCAAATCCATTACACAATTTTCATAAGATCAGAACAAGACCAATAACTTTCATGCCCAAAGATTCAACAGCAAAATATATCCAAATGCGCAATCAAGGTAAGATAATTCTCAAGAACATAAGTCCGATACAACATTTAGCAATCAGATGATAAACCAATGATCAAGTATCAACCAAAGACGACGACAATCTAATCAATGAAAGAGGTGTTTTCACACTTGCAGTTGTGAAAACTGGGTCGAAATTGAATTGTAATGGTTGTAAAAATGAGACGAATGTCCATTAGCACAATGCGACAATGATTTGTCGTAATACGACAAGGGGTGTAGGCAGCTTTTGAGAGTAATCGAAAAAATTGAGTTGGCTGCCAACAGGTTGATCGAAAGTGGTGCTTCTAGACACATGACTGGATATAGAGAACAATTGACAGATCTTGTAGAGAAAGAATCGTGTCTACATGTTTTACTTGGTGATAATGTCAGATATAATGTGAAGGAAGTTGGATATTCTAGTTTCCAACTAGACTCTAACATTCCACTATAATTAAGTGAGGTACTATATGTACCCAGGATGAAAAGGAACCTTGTCTCTATTTCTACCTTAGAAGATAAAGGATACAAGGTTACTTTCTTAGAAGGAAAATTTCTTGTATGGAACAAGAACTCACACATGTATTCTGCCCAAGTGATTGGTGTTTGAGAAAACAACTCCCTGTTACATGATACTATCAGCCTGAGTGAGCTATGCCATAGAATACTTGCTCATATACATTATAGAGCCCTTCCCACTCTGGGGAAGATGGTAACAGGCCTTCCAAAGATACATATTCAACATGATGGTGTTTGCAAAGGTTGTGCCCTTGGAAATAATGTCAAGGGGTCATTTTTGAGTAGTGATAGTAGATCCAAGGGGATCTTGGACTTGATACATTAAGATGTCTGTAGACCCATGATTGTTTCTTCCTTGAGCAGATATATGTACTATGTTCTCTTCATCGATGATCACTCTCGAAAGACATGGATATACTTCTTGAAAACCAAGGATGGATTCCTTGTGCAATTTCAAGAGTTTAGAGCTCAGGTTGAGAACCTGACCAGAAGAAATATCAAGGTGTTGAGATCAGATAATGGAGGAGAGTACACCTCCATGGATTTCATTGATTCGTGTATCGAGGCAAGGATCAAGAGGGAGTACACCATTACTTATAACCCTCAGCATAATGGGGTTGCTGAGAGGAATAACAAGTCCACTATTGAGGAAAACAAAGCAATGATACATGATCAGAATCTACCAATTACTCTATGGGAAGAAGCATCCATGGCAATTGTGTATGTTCAAAACAAGAGTCCTAATCAAATTCTGAAAAAAAATAAAAATAAATAAATAAAAAACGTGACTCTCGAAGAAGATTTCATCGGAGTGAAGCCTAAGGTTGGACACTTTAGGATATTTGGGTGTCCAGTATACATTCATGTACCCAAGGAGAAGAGGACCAAGCTAGACCCTTTAGGAAGAAAGGTTACATTTGTGGGGTGCAATGAATCTTCAGAGGCATACCAGATATACATCCCTTGTTAGAGACAGATCAAGGTTAGCAAATATGTCACTTTTGAAGAAGAGATAGCCTTTCAAAGATCCAGAGAATATCAAATGGATATTGACAATGAGACAATACCTTCTCCCCCTTCGACAACTTAGATGGAGACAATTACATATCTAGTTTATCATGTAGCTCCAACTGATGTTCCAAGAGAATTTGTAGTAGGCCATAAAATTCATGCATGGGCTCGACAGACTCTACATGAAGCAAAGGTACATGCATGTCCGCGTGGTACATTCCGAGAGAGAAAGATACCACAGGTATTTTTGAGCTATGTTTCATCCATGAGCCGCATCATTGATACTAAGCCTTCTTGTAATGGAGAAGGAGCAACTCAACAAATTTGGAAAGATACCATGAACGAAGAGTATCGGTCCATTATGAATAATGATGTGTGGGATATTGTTCTGATACCAAAAGGGAAGTTTGTAGTAACTTCCAAGTGGATGTATAAGATCAAGCATGCAACTAATGGAAGTTTCTAGAAGTACAAAGTGAGATTTGTGGCTAGAGGATTCTCTTAGGTGGAGGGAATAGACTATGAGGAGACATTTTCTCTTGTTGCTTGATACACTTCCATCCGTACTATTATTTATCTTGTTACATCTATTGGTTGGAGACTACATCAGATGGATGTGAAGACATCCTTTCTCAATGGGGAGATTGAGGAATAAGTCTACATTGACGAGCTAGATGGATTCGTGATACATGAGCAGAAGTCTCATGTGTGCAGGTTGAAAAAATCCATGTATGGACTAAAGTAGGCTCTTTATGCTTGATATGAGAATATTTATGGTTACCTGATGAGTTTGGTCTTCAAGAAGAGTGTTTTTTATCCCAACCTATACTATCACATTGTTGGTGATGAGTGCCTGATTTTGGTCATGTATGTTGATGACTTATTCCTCATCGGTTCATAAAGTCTTATTGGTGAATGAAAGCGTGAATTAGCTTATGAATTTGAGATGAAGGACCTTGGTATGATGAACTACTTCATGGACTAGAAGTGTGACAGAGGACTAATGATATTTTCCTGAGTCAAGGAAAATATACACTGGAGATATTGAAGAAATTCAGGATGATGGACTGCAAATCCATGCCTACACCGATGGTGATGGATCTGAAGAATATGAATGAGGCTTCTTCTTATTCAGGTGAGATTGATCCACACCTTTACATACAGTTGATTGGAACATTGATGTATTTGGTTAACACTAGACCTGATATATGTTATGAAGTGAACGTACTCAGTCAGTTTATGAGTCAGTCGAGACAAACACACTAGATAGCAGTGAAGCATGTATTGAGATATCTATGAGGCATAGTTGGTTATGGCCTGAGATATGCCTCTGGTGTAGACATGATATTGTAGGGATATGCTGATGTAGAATGGGTAGGGAGCATAGTGGATTGGAAGAGCACCTCCAATTATTGTTTTACTTTGGGATTTTCCATGGTTTCCTGGTGCAGCAGGAAACAAACTTATGTGGCTTTGAGTACTGTAGAAGTAGAGTAAATTTCATTGTGTGTGGCAGTTCGTGAAGCAATGTGGATTCACAAGCTCCTTACAAACTTATTTGGAAATGAGATGGATTCCATCGTTATCTATTGTGATAAACAGAGTTGTGTGAAGCTCTCAAATAATCTTGTGTTTCACGATAAATCGAAACACATTGAGATCAAATACCATTATATTAGAGATATGGTAGACAGGAAAGAAATACATGTGTAGTACCTTTCTACATACGAGCAAGTTGCAGATGTCTTCACCAAACCACTTGTAGGGAGAAGTTTGATTACTTCTATGAGAATCTTGGACTGGTGGAGAATTCCTCCCTAATTGAGAGGGAGTGTTGTTGATTGTAGATTCCTGAGAAATCCTCTAGGTAACTCTCCTCTGGACTAAGTTGAGATGATCTATGAGAGAGCCCATGTGTTGGGTGTGCCCATGTGATGGGTGTGTGTCAGACTCTGGACTGATTTGTGATGTCGTGTGACCTCTTGTCTACTCCTCTGGACCGAGTTGAGATGACTTGAGATGGTCTCCTACCTTGTACTCATATGGACTTAGTTGAGTTGACTTGAGATGGATCTCCAGATGGTACTCCTATGGAATTATTTGAGTTGATCTATTGAGAGTGACATCCATGTCACTAAGCATAGGTGGGCATACCTCTAGTGGTTGAGCACTAGAGGATGTGTGAGATCCTTGTTATACTATCTAAGCGTAATATTTGTTGTAACCCTAATTTTTGTTGTAAAGGGTACAAGTCGACCCCACCATGTAAAAGATAATTAATATTGTGTAATGATTAATTATATTTTTGAGTTGTATAGGTAGGCCCTATTATGCCAATAGACACACCTATTGTTGTGTCATGTCATGTATAAATAAAGAGAGATACATCCCCATTGTGGATTATATCTCATACTCATTGTAACACTCTCACAAGCTAAGTGTATAGTTGAAGTATACACTTATATTAGACACAAGTTTCAAGGTCATAGAAGCACCCACATGTGTGCTTTAGGGTTTCATGGTGTGGGGGATCTTGTCTTGACTCTATAGCAAATGATTGCTAGGTTTTTCCCTTGATTGAGAAGGGTTTTCCTAGGATAAACTCTTGTGTTCTTGTGCATGGTTATTCTTCTTGCGATATTGTTTACTGCAACTATTGTGTATGGTATTGTTGCATTGTTTATGGTTCAAGTACATGATAAATTGAAATAAACTACATGTGCATGAGCTAAGTATTAAAATTAAACACCTTGTTGAGTTGACCTCCCAAAGTAATAATGACACTACAGGTCCTAGATTCATAACCAACATGATTCTTCCACATATATGGTTTTCCTAAAATAACATCACAAGATTCAAGTGGGGAAACACCACACAATACACCATCTTTGAAGGGATTGATGTCATAGTGCAAGCGACATTGTTGGCTGACACGGATGTCTCATCCCTAGTTGATCCAACTGATGGTATATGGTTGAGGGTGGGACATCATTTTTAGGTTCAACCTATTGAAAATATCTATTGATATTAGGCTCTTATGGCTATCATTATCAACAATGAAATTGACTGGGGTCCCCTTCATCCACATCTATGAGTGGAAGAGGTGATCCCCTTCTTCAAGATCCTTTGGTTCCTATGGATGTACCTTTTTGGCAGTGATGATGACATTGGGTTCTACGTCAATGATCGATTTTCCCCTATCTGGTTATGAATTAGATTATGAGTCGACGTATGACTCTGAGGCTTTCATCTCAACCACCAATGACTTTTTGGAGAGACATTCATTAGTGTTGTGTCAAGGTCTTTTGTGGAACTCAAACCACTTTCTAGTGTCCTTCTTCAAATTCTTGTTACCATTCTTTTCTTATGGCTTGGAATGGTTTCCGTGGGGCTCGTCATCCTTGATATATCCTTTATTATAGGATTTCGGGCTACCTGTATCGTGCTTCTATTGGGATGGGTTTGCATAACCAAAATACTTCTCATTCTTTTTATTTAACTTTTTCTCAATCTTGAAAGCATATTAGTAAGTTTCTCCCAGTGAGGAGATGTCTAGGAACTCCATATATGTTTGGATGTACCTATGTAGGCCACTACGATACTTTAGAACTAGTTTTCATTCAAAGTATTTAATACTCATATTTTTGTGCAAGGTATGGAATATGTTGGTATACTCCATCACTGTTTGGTGTCTCTCCTAACGTAAATTTGTCCATCTTGTGTATTGGTCATTTTAATTTCTAATTGGGTCATATGACTCCTTGAGGGCATCAAAAAAATCTTCCCAAGTGGGTTCTGGCCCAAAAATTTCAAACTCATGTCCAACATGTTCCTTACAGTAAGTTTCCCACCAATATCTGACATGGGGGAGTATTTTAAGGAGCACAAAGGTGTTTTTTTCACTATTGGGAAAATTTTGGACAGAGAAATAACCCTCTAGAATAATCAAACTCACAGGAGCTTCACCTTTTTGACCAATATCTTATCACGTTCATTCATAAAGGGGTTTTTTAAATTATGAAAAATAAGATCAATATATTGTAGATATTGTCGGGGGATGTGGGGTCTCAAGGGGTTTATTGGTATTGGGGAGTATAAAAAGGGGTATCTAGTTGAAATAGGAGTTTCTTTTATTGGAAGTATGTATTGGGATGGGTGTTCAACAAAAGGATTATGGGAGGTACTTATCAATATCTAGTGAAATTAGGCGTATTCTTCAATATCCCAAAAACTCCAACACTATGCCACAAGTTCACTAAGTGAATACCCTGTTAGCATACTTAACCATTTTTCCAAAGCGTCGGTGTCTATATGTACTTCAAGTAAAGGAATATCAAAGTTAAATTGTACCTTGAAGGGAGTCACACCTCTAAAGTGATTGCTGGTTGAAGGAGCCTTCATTGTTTTTGGCAGTCATTGAAGGATTTGGACAAAATTATCCATCATCTTGTTCCTCTGTCGCACGAGGGATTCCTCAAGAAAAATTTTGATAGGATGTCTTGCTCCTTCGTCTCTCTTTTATGTTTTTTAGGGCCTCAAAATGACCCCAAAAGTTTGGAACTTAAAAAACTGTATAAAAACTGCCAAGATGTGGAACCATTTTGAATTAGTGGAAAACGTGGGTGGCCACAAGTATCCATCTAGATCAATATCCCTTAGAGTCATGAGAAGAATAAAGGATATTATAGAAATGCATTGCAAGGTTGAATGTATGGAAGTCAACATGTTGAAGTCTTCAATGTTGTTCAATGAATTGGACGAAGAGGTAAAAAAATCAAGATACAATTTTTTTAACCATGTGTCAAGCTTAACTTGAGCATATAATAAAGTATCTAGGATTTAAGATAAAACATAATTGTTATAGGTATGTTGATTGGATTAAATTTAGTTTTTAAAAAAGTTGAAGAAATAATATTTATTTGGTGTAACAGATGGTTGTCTCATGGTTGTAGGTTAGTGCTAGTAAAATTTGTTGTAGAAAGCATTCATGTGGATTGGATGTCTACTGCACACATTCCTAAAAGATAGGTAAAAGTGAAAATGAAGGAATTTCTATAGCCAAATAGACTAGGGTGGCATACCTAAAAGAATCAAGAGGATGGGGTTTACAGACAATTTATTTTTTTGGCTTGGCCTTAGCTACAAAAAGACTTTGGAGGCTAATATACAATGAAGGACTTTAATAAAAAGTGATGAAATTAAAATATCTAAAAGGAGCAACTATGGAAGAAAGGTTCATAGTGGAAGATAAAGTATACAAGTCTCAATTGTTTAGAAACCTTTGGTTAGGGATTTTCCATTAGTAGGAGTGTGGTAAGGTTGGAAAGAAGGAAGATAAAATAATGTGAGAGTTGGGGAAGATCCTTAGATTGGATGTAAGGGAAATTTAAGATTTTCTAAAACTCTAATAAATGAATTTCACTCTATGGGGTTATTTTCCTTTGAGGATGCAAAATATGTTGTTGGAAGAAACGTTTGTTCTTAGGGATGGAAATTAGAAAAATCCTAAAATATTCAAAGGGAAAAAGTAGAGGAATGGTCACAATATGTAAATATGTTGAATCACAATTCCATAAAGCTAACAAAGGATCAATATTTATTAAAATGTTCCAAAAATCAAAGTAGAGGAGAATTTACAATTAATTAGAACACTTAGCTAAAATGGAAGAATCATGGGTAAGAAAAAACTTCTTATGGTGGAAGCTGGTATGGACACTAGAGATCCCCTTAAAAACAAAAGCAAAATCTTTTGTTGGCCATCACCAATAAAATATTAACTTGGGACAATTGTTAAAAGAGAAGTTGTCTACGGAGATGTATCCTATGCGAGTTAAGTGAGGAATATATGGATCATATATTTGTCTCTTGTTCTTTTTCAAGAGATGCGTGGTTTGAAGTCCTACAAATATCTAGTGGAAGGAACAAATGGGAACAAATATCACTAGAAGAGTGTTTTTTCTCATGGATATCTAATAGGTATGAAAAAGCATGCAAGGATTTGCCTTTCTTTGTTATTTGGGGAATCTACTTATCAAGGAATACCATTTTTCAAGGACTTGTGGTGAACCTAGCACAATAATCTCACAAAATCAAGGTTACTTTTGAGGGGATCTAGAAACCACCAAAAGAAAAGCCTAAGATAATTCTAAAAAAACAAAATATTGATTATGAAAAATATTGAGGCTTCTTCAATGAGGCAAGGAACCCCAAGTATGTGTGGGGAAAGAGATATCATTTTCTTTGATTCTAAACATTATATATATTCGAAATATGTCACTGGAAAAGGATCAAATAATCATGTTAATTTCTATGCATTGTAGCTTCTTTTGAAAATAGCAGCAGGAAAATGTTTAAAATCCTTGTAGGTATTTGGAGATTCCAAAATGTTGCTAGATTGGGACAATAATAGATGTATAATTTAAAAATTGATGCCACCTCCAATCATGAATCAAGTATAGGAGGTAAAGAGAAATTTTGATGATCTCTCCTTCACCCATGTTTGTAGAGAATTCAACACAAAGGGATATCAACTATCAAAAGAAGCTTTATTGTTGTAAGAGAGGTTCCTATATAAATAAGAATTCAAAGGAAGAAGAAAAATATCAAATTCTAAAATATTTATTTTATAATGAAATATATGCAAGAAGTTTTATTTTTTATTTGTACATGATCATTGTCTAGTTGTTTAAAGCCTCAGGGTTGTAGATTTTTTTGTTAAAAAATGTTTTAAAGGCTACTCTAGAGGAGCCACAAAAGACTACAATAAGTAGTAATAGGATAGAGAAAAAGATTGATTTAGAATGGGTCAAAGATTATATATTATTTTTTGAACCTTTTAAGGTTGTGTTGATGAGTCCAAATGTCTTTTCAAGAAGGTAAGGGAGAACGCTGGATGGAAGGTCCCGATTAGACATAATCTCATTTGGGATAATGTTTTCGACCAGTATGTGGGCCTAGTTGCCACTCTAGAAGATTTTAAATTGTGAATCTGAGAACAAAATGTTCTCGGATAAATTAAAATATAAATTAAACAATTAATTATAGCTATCTAAAGATACACTAATCTAAAACTATGTTAATCTATCCTATCCTAAGCAGGAGAAGACTAAAAGCATGAGCACAATGAAAAACGATATCACCAAGAACAGAAATAGTTCAAGTATGCTAGTGATAAATGAAAAAAATAATGATATAAACACATTACAATTAGTTGCAAATTATATATGTAACATTATTTTTGTGCTCACAAGGAAATTGGTGACAACATAATCATCAAGAACTGAGCCAAGAAATAGTTCATATAATAGAGTTCCATAATACTTAAACAAAAGACAAACACATAAAGAATAATCTCATACACATTTTCCTTAATCACATATTTCCAAAAATTGGCTCTTGATCTTTATTCATTAAGAACGACAATACTCTCTCCAACTTACAATGGGAAAAAGTCATTTTCTTCTATTAGTTCTCTCTTTTATAAAACAAGAGAGATTGTTTACATTATGTAATTGTCATCATGTCAGATGATAGTTACAAAAATTTGTTTCAGATTCTTCATTCGGACTTTACAATTCAAGTATGATCAAGAAAAATGAAGGGTCTATTATAGGATACAATGGCTATGAAATCTTTCAGAGTTCGATATTATCTCTATAGTCCTTCCAAAACGCGTAATATTTCAAGATTAAAACTAACCTATTGAGTTTCATCTTCTCCAAGTCTAATTCACCATCACAGATTTTGATTTCCACTTCCAACTTTATGTCTTGATCAGTATTCGTTATGTAGTCCTTGGCCATTGTAACTAGTCTTGTTCGTTTCACCAAATGTTCATTTAAGACTTCCTAGTTTATCTCTATGATCCAATCAATATCTCGCTAGTTGGAATCCCTTTTAGGTTCCACATTTTCTATCCTTAATTTACTGAGGGTTGCTTCATCTAGATTTAACATGAATTCCATTTCAATTTCCTATAACAAATAATCTGAGGAATTCCACAGTATTTTGCAAGATTTGGTTGCCATCTTTTTTGTGCTTTCAATGTCTTCCAGAATGGGCTTCTAGGAATCAAAGAGGACTTGATCCTTCAACTTTTGTTTTTCATTGTTGATTGGCAAAGTAATTGGTGATTCATGATACACATTGTGCCAATAAATGATTCTGTCAAATGTATCTTGAGCTTTATGATGTATGTTCTTCATATATTATATATGATATGTCAGCATGACCTGGTCATATATGTTCCTCTAAATTTTGTTTAGCATGTAGAAACATTGTCTTTGTATTGGCCTTAGCTCTTCATTGGTTGTTTTGGCATCACCTTTAACATCTTCTATGATGAGGGATTCCTTTTGGTTTTCTTTCATGACTTCTTCTAACTTTTATTTTTCTTGTTCCAACCCTAGGATCTTGTGTTCTAGGTTTTTTGTGAATTTGTTGGTTTCTAGGTGTTTTTTTCTCCTAGTTGGCTACTTTTTGTTCATGAATTGTCTTCAACTACTATGTTTCCTATGAATGTGTAAAATTAAGAGATTATATCTCTTTCTTGTGTATACTTTTAGTTGTGTTACTACTTCCCTCTAATTTTGCATTTAATTTGTCCCTTTGGATTTGCAACAACTTTTCTATTTATTCTAGGTGTAGCTTCTAAGAAGTACTAGACTCCCTCTTGAACTCAATAGTCATATCATATATTTGGGTTCTAAACACCTCTTCAAGTTCAGCCACTTTTTTGTGGGAATTATCCAATACAACACTCAATTCACACACTAACATTGCATTCGCTCTTGCAAATGCATTAATGTTTGAAGCATTTTGTAGGGCATTTGTTTTCGGATCTAGACCCGCTTTCCACACAATTAACCTTTTTGAAGACCCTTGACTAAGAAATGTTTATTCCATCTTTATCTTATTTTACCTTTTCTCAATCCCTCTTGTTTTTTTGTTGTAATAATACTCTCCAACAACTACTACAAAATATTCTGACTCCATTACCTGAGATGATTATGAAAACTTTCCTAGGATTTGCTTCAGAGGAGTGCACTCTTGAATAGGTATGTTTACTATGTTGACACTTGGCATACTTGCTACACCATTTTTATCTTCATCCATTTTTCTTTTCTTTTGTCTTTCTTCTTCTTGGTCTACTTTTCCTTTTGCTCTACATCATACTCTTCTTTTGCTTCTATCTCAACATTCTTCTTATTTTCTTCACCATTATTTTTAAGGGCTTCATCCCTCTTCATCTTCTCTTCTTTATTTTGTTTTTTCTTGTCTTGCTCATTCTTCTCCATTTCTAGTTATGTTTTCTTCTGTTGGAATTTGTCTTCAACTTCTAGGGCTTTTTTTAATCTCTATTTTTCTTCTTTCTTCATTTTCCTTTTCTTCTTGCTTTTATTTTTCTTTGACAATAAGCAATATGAACTACTCTTTGGCTATTTTTATCTTCTCTTCCTCTTCTCTTTGTATTTTTTCCCTGGCTGGCTCATCTTGTAGTCTATTTACTACCTTTTCAAAGAAAAAATATCATTTGAAGACTTCTTATGCACAATTTACTTCAAGTATCATAGGGTGTGTCAATTTTACTACTTTGATATGGTCACTTACCAAACTTATCAAGTCATGTCCCTTGACTTCTCCTATGCATAGGAATATTTTTTGCAGAGCTTCAGCTTATTTTATGGCATGAGGATCATTGGACAAGGTATATCTTCCTATATTCAAAGGGAATTCATGCCACATTTTTTTTTGTTTCCTACTGACGTGAAAGCTGTATTACTTCTTTTATTGTCTGATAAGAAATCTCTCTAGCCAACAACATGTTGGGAGCATATTTTGGCATGAGATGCGAGGCTTGGGAAAACCCATAAATTCTTACATAAGTGTAATATTAACCCCTGTGCTAGTCCCCAATGTCTCTCAAGTTTTTTATGGCTCCCTGTGATATTATGTGGGGTGGATGACCAAAAATCATGGTGAACAAGGGAGCTAAGAAATAGTCACAAAGATCATATATGTAACTCTTGTAGTTAATGTCCCATGGTTTTGAACAATATATATGGACAGATGGCAGGTTCAGGTTCCATTCACATCCTTAAGAAAGGAAGTGAATGGAAGAACATATTGCATCAATTAGATAAGCATACATGAAAGAACTTTGTTTTTTCAAACCTTGAGCTTCTTGAGCTATGTTAAAGATGTTGAATGCAAGGTTTTGTGCCCAGTTGAAGATTTATCATGTTTTGACCATGGTATAAGCCATCGATAACCATTCCTTATAAAATGATTTCTTGTCTCCTCACCATATAACCTGCATATCATGGTACTCAATAATTTGTAGGGTCCTTTAAAATTTTGTGCCAAGATTAGTCATTCACCTTTATTGACAAATATTACTTCATCATTCCACGAATCTTCCATTAACTCATAGAAGTCTTCATTATCTTCCCCGAACTTCTGCAAGAATGGCTTGTTCAAGGATATTGTAGATTCCTGAGGTGATAATTGATGTGGATGTCTTCTGATTTTAGGGATGCTACTGGAATATTTGATTCATTCATTATAGTAGTTGTGTCATCCTCCATATGAGTGAAACACCATCTCACAACATCATTGTATGGGAAGAATATTGGGCAAGTGACTATATCATGTATCCCACTTTTCTTAATGTTGTGATAAGATTCGAGATCTTCATCTTAAGGAGGGAAATATTCATTCTTGAAGATATTATATATTTCATTCTGTCATGCACAATGCTCCCTACCATTGAAGTAGTTCATGTCTGTCATTAGAATTTCATTTGGTTTATTGATGGGTGTTGGTATGCTCGCTTGAGGATTTTTTCCCCTTCTAGTCTATGACCGTGACATACTGTTGCTCTGGGATTTTGCAATAAGCAATACCATAATAAGTTTATCGGGTTATTAATATCAACATAAACGGTTGAAATCAATATTATATGTGCACCTATTACTCTAGAATTCTACATATGTTTTTGGACTAGCTTGATGAGTATGCAAAGCTTTCTCAGATTTAGAAAAGATGAATAATGCATCAATTAGGGTAGTAATTGGGTTTTATGCACTCAAATTTTACTTCAATCCTTCTACAATCAATGCTAAATGGGATACAACATGTATTGAAGTGGAGAAGTACAACACCATTAATACTCTTGGAAGGATATTTTCTCTAAGCCCACATTATTGGATGTACAACCTCATAATAGAGTCGTCGAGAGCTTTGATTTAGAGAAAGGTTATCTAATAGTACAATCAAGAAGGAGATATTGGGAAGGACCTATCAGAATGCTTCTAGTCTCACATGCCTTCTGACTCAAATATTCACCAAGGAATATTTATTTTTTGTAATAGGAAATATGTCAGTGATGAAATGTTATATGTTTGCATATGTGATTTGCATTCATTTGTCTTGTGCAACATATTTATGGATCATCTTAAAGTGATCTTGTCGGGATGGGTTATCGAAACAAGGAACATTGAGAGGTAAACCCTCACAGGAAATATTTTGATAGGGATAGTAGAGAGGATCCATTAGGAATGTGATCCTTCAAAAGGAAATATAGTGCATGGTTGTTTCTTGTTCCAATGGGGGTTCCATGAAGGAATATTTCGTGTTTCTAAGATTGCACTTCCACAAAAGAGCGTTATACATGGGGTAGATTAAATGCATTTATAATGCTAAGTTGGACAATGGTATATGGATCACCAAATAATGTCAATGGTTATCTCAGGTCCCTACCCACGTTCTCATGACTCTTACCTTCTCGCATTGGTTCTTTTGGGAAAATTACCTCTTGTCACAAAGTCACAATGTAGATGCCTCACGATATAGAAAAGTTCTTATGTATTGGGAGTAGTTCATCAGTGAAATTCATTTAGGAAGTAATAGTGTGCACATCACATGGACCCTTCTAATTAAGGAAGAGCCGACAATGAAGAGTCCAAAAACCATCAATCTTTGAATTTCAAAATTTTTCTACAACCTGTATATGTTTGGCTCTTACGAGAAGACTATGATAAAGGATACTTGATATCCTATCAGCTTTCATACTTCGGAAAAATATTGACAATTGCATATATGTTCCTCCTGAGTGGGGATTTTTTTATGAGTAATGATCTGACAAACCTTTATGCATGATTGCATGAGTGTATATTTTCCTTGTAAGTACAAAATGGATCTCGAAAAAGTGATTATAGTTTATTCATTGGGGTAAAGGGATAACAAAAGATATATAAAACTCAAAAGATCCTTGATCACCATAGATATCTTTAGTTAATCCTGAGAGAACATATATAGAATAATAATTCCTATACAAGTACAAAATCAAGTTATTAGTGATTAAATTCCTTATTGGAAAATTTTGATAGGGGGACCCATTGTAATTCTCTAGAGCAAATAATTCTAGTGGGTAGTTGTGGGGTCATAACAAATGACGACTTGTTGGGAGGAACCAATTGTATATGTCTTTAAATGTACCTCCAAGTTGTAATAGTCATTATGTTCAAGAATTGTATAAATGTACAGGTCTTCCTACACTGTGGAACCCACATCGTTTAGCTTTTTTGTTGAAATATTAAACAATTAAAACAACCTGGATGTTCCTTTGAGTAATTTTTGTGAGATGGTATGGGTTTAATTTTGTTAATTTCCATGCAAAATCTTCCAGAAAATGCATTAAGGGAAGAATTGAATTGTTGTATTTAAAACACATTGGGGATGAGGCCATCATATTTAATTTCCTTGACAATAATAAAAAAAAATGTATAACAATGTTGTAGATGTGTATTGCTCAACATTTAAACAAATTCAATCTCCCAACCATCAATCCAATTTCAAAGTTGTATATATTATTCACCAACCAAACAAATTGACAAGAATGAAATAACTATACAGGAAACCTAGTGATTTAATCAACTCAATTGCACATTAGTCAACCACATTGAACAACCGAGATTACCCTAAAACCAAAATGGAAAAACCAGTAAAGATGGGTTTTACATTATGCTAAAAAATTTATAATTGGAGCCATACACTCTTAACAAAGATTCTGATATTCTTACTCATTGGCAATTTTTTTGCAAATTTCTTTGGTTTAAAGAAAAACTTTGTTCATTGTGGATAGAATCAAAATTTCTTATTCCTTCGATCATCAGATAGGATACATCCTTCAACCTTCTACTACAACCTATTCTTCTTCCCACGCTACACTTTTTTCCATCTCTCTTGGTTATTTTTGCATCAAGAAAACATTATTTATTAAAATGGTGCCTTGGAATTCCAACCATCAAGTGATTTAATTGACCTTCTTGTGGTCTTTGTATTTTAGTCTTTAGTGGCCAATGGCTTCATACATTGACAATAATTATTTTTGAAGTTTGGAATTATTTCGATCCATTTTGGATCACAAGTTAAGTCAATAACAAAGCCCCAAGTGGAACACTACACTTGACTGCGACATGGAACAATAAAATTGTTAGGATATTTAGACACTTAGGTGTTATTTAAGATCAACTTGGTCTAATGTGTCATTAGGTAAAAGTGTGTTTCTTAGTGTGTTTCTTTAGTATGCATTAGTATGCATTTGTAGTTAGGAAATTTGACTGCCACAATATGTTCCCGACATAGAGTGATCTGACGGTTCATATTCTCCTCAATTTTAACGACTACATTGATCCATGGCTTAACACCCTATTGGTCCATGATATCTATTTAAAGAGCATGGACAGTCATTTTCCGATGATCAATTTTGAAAAACTCTCTTGTAAAATATCTCTGTAAATTTCTTTTACATTAATAAATTGCTCCAAGTGGCCACATTGGTTGGGTTCGTGGATGTTTCCCCGTAGGGGTTTTACGACGTGAAAACATCAGTGTGCTGATATTTGATATGTTTGTGTGAGTGTTTACTGAAGGTGTTTTTCCTCTGTTGGAATACATGTGTTGTCGAACATGGTATCAAAGTGCATATGAAGACTTGCTCTCATTGTAGATCGATATCGTGAGGCGATGTTGCATCATCTCTGGTTTCTACCATTTATGTACATTTTTGGGATAAGAGGATTGTTCCATTGCGTCCAGAGCGCTCGTTTCAGTCATGAACAATTTTTGTTCACTCAAAAAGTTTTTGTTTTCTCAAGATATGACCATTTCAATCAGATTTGGAGGTATAAATCCCTAATCCTTTTTTTTTTATCAGGATTTATACTATTTCCCTACACCCTGTGCAATCTTAGAAAATCATAAACAAATCGAAAAGTTTTCATATTTTCGGTAAGCTAACCAAGATCTAACCCCTGTTGTCGTTGAGAAGTGTATTTTTTTTTCTTGTTTGAAAATAGATTTTTATGAGCACACTCTCCAAGGCCGTCTTCAATCACAACAACAATCCTCCTTCTAAACAATACAATATGTTTTGCACTAGCTTACTTGGTTAAAAGTTGTTTTATTAAGTAAGAGGTCTTCAGTTCAAGTCTTTTTTTTGTTAATTTTTTTTTTTAATTTCATTCATCCATTGTAAAGTGTATTTCACTCCAATTATAAAAGTGAATTACTTTAAGTAGCTTTAATATTTTATTTTTTAAAGTTATTTATTTTGCATGTAACTTTCCTTTACAAAGTGACTTCATTGTAATCCTCGTTTATTCTATAAAAGTGGGTCACTTCATAAGCAACTTATTTGTAAAAGTGAGGATATTGGAAGGGTTATCACCACGTGGACCAACTTCTACTTGCCACGTGTCTCTTTGGTTACTGTTTATGCCCTTTTTTTCAAAAGGTCTTAACTTTCACATCCGAAGTCTGTTTTCAATGCCTTTTTTTTAAAAACAACCTATTTTTTCAATATATTTCCATCGAGACCATTGGTTTCTGTTTTTAAATCCATATTATCTGGATATTCAATATGGCTTCTTCTAGTGATCTTTTGTTTACCAACACCAACTACTTCCAATGGAAATCCCATATGGGGGATTTATTAAGAAGTAAAATATTGTACTAGATTACCTTGGGAAAAGAAATAGAACCTATTGATGATGAAAATAAAATAAAATGGGAAAATAAGAATGACAAAGCATGTGGATTGATTGGAATGTTCATCTCTCATTATTTAAGGTTTCAGCTTCAAGGAATTTATGACCTTGATGAAGCTTGGGAAAAGATTGAATCTTTTTTTGGTAAAACCAATATTATTCGATCCCACCAGATAGAAAATCAGATAATGACTTTAAGTCCAAATGATTTTTCTTGCATTGAAGACTATTTGTCTAAGTTCAAAACACTTAGACTTTTATGTGCAGAATGTAACATAAAAATGGAAGAAAAGTGTTGCATATATATTATTATCTCTAAGCTTGGTAGTTCATATTCAGTGTTTCTATCTACCTTTTATGTCACCAGAGAAGCTCTAGGGAATGCTTATAAAAATACCTCTCTTGAGTCCTTTTGTGATGCTTTTATTAGAGAGAAAGATAAGTTTGTGCAACTTGGAGTGATCGGAACTATAGGTACCTCCACCAAAGCCTTAGTGGCTTAACAGAAAGATAAATCCAAAAATCCCAAGAAGCAACATCCTCGCCACAACAACAAGCATAACAAGGGTCATAAACCCACTCAGCTAGATTCTGCTCCTAATGGTGACAAAGGAGAAAAATCTAAAAGTAAAAATATTGACATACATTGCAACTTTTGTGGGAAACATGATCATTATGAGTCCAAATGTTTTAAAAAGATGGTAGCTTTAGAAGTAGCGATGAATAAGCACAACATCAGTATTGATTGTACGTATTCTTCCTCTTCTTGTGGACGTGCACTTTATGCTTCTGTTTTCTCCTTCATTGCAACTTCTACTTCTTCCTCTTATGAGTGGCTTATTGATTATGGAGCACCTTATCATATGGATAAGGATAAAGCCATATTTTCTTCTCTAAATGAATGTAACACCAAGAAAATATTTGTTGGTGATGATAGATCTCTTAGTGTTGTAGGATCTAGAATAGTTCATGTAGATAATGGTCATTTCAATGATGTATTATTTGTTCCAAGTATTTCTTGTAACCTTCTATCAGTATATCAAATCACTTATTCAGGTGAAAGTAAAACCGTAGATTTTTCACCTCAACAAGTTGTAATCAAGGATCTCAAAGATCCTCAACATGTTCTTGCAACTGGAATTGTTGATGATATTACCAGATTGTACAAGTTTGAAAACTTTGGGTCATCATCATTTCCATTAGTTTCTGTTGCTCATAGCGATGACTTGAGGAAATTTTGACATGAGCGATTTGGTCATATAAACGGTTTCTCATTGTAGTAACTATGTAATCAACAAATGGTGACTAGTCTTCCTCTATTTTTGTGTTGGTTGTGTTCTCATAAAACATCATCGAGACAATTTTGACAAACGTGCCTCTTGGCACACCTCGACCCCTTTGTAGCTTGTTCAGAGTGATCCAGGTGGATCATCTCAAAATTAAATAGAGTTAAAGTATTCAAAATGCAAAGTAAATCTTACAAAGTGGAAGAGCTCATCAGCAGCTTTCCAGTAACGTTCATTTCGGGAAAAATGGCCTCCAGATGACAAAGATATCAGCAGTTGAAGTTTCATCAAAGATGGTGAAAAATGGTTAGAAATGGTTAAAAAAATGTTATTTTGGGCTATGGGAATTGAACCCAAGACCTTAGGATAAGGCCACCATGACCCCATGGTTGGGAAAAAAGGGGGTGGTTAAGGGCTTAGCCCTCAAACTTACCAACACCGAGGCCCCCTTTGTATTTAAATGTTATTCAACCATATAAATAACCCAAAATCCAACCATGCCATATGCCTCCATAAACTATATGCCAAACATATATATTAAAACAACCAAATGTTATAAATTGTGCCATATATATACCAAACCATATTCGACTTCACATAATTTACAACCATATAATATACATACCATATATTAAACCAAATCGCGCCAAGCCAAAGTCAAAATCATATGCGGTGGGAGGAGAAGCCCGTGGGTTTGAACCCGGGACTTCTGCCCCCCTAACCACCACATCTACCAACGCGCCACTGCCATGAGACATGGAAAGAGGTGGCACGATAACCTTATAAAGTGCCGATTTTGGTGGGATTTGGTTGGGCGCGTGGCCTACGGCCCATGCCCCTTTTGGTTTTGTTTCCATTATTTAAATGGCCCATGTGCACAGATCCCGAAGGGGGAGAGTTTGATGCAGGCAGAGACTGGCACGAAGCCCAAGGTGGTTTCTCACAATGATCGAGGTGGTTTTCCATGTGGACCGAGGTGGTTTTGCACATAGGCCGAGGTGGTTATGGATTTACACGCATCTCGAGGCCGTATGGACTGTACAAATCAGAGGTAGATTTTGGGAATTGTGCCAAGAAGGGCATTTTGAGTCCAGTTCTAAAATATATCGATTTTATACTCAAAAGTCTCGGTTTTTCACAAGGATTCCAGATCCAGCTTTAGTTTTTGCATTCAGGCATCTAGACAGAAAAGTGCTCACAGAATCTTTTGGATACACAAAAAGGTATTCATGTTCATACTTAAAAGTCTCATAATTTCATCTTGCAGTTGTTGTTGAAGTCTGTTACTGTATATGACAG
Organism: Picea glauca; assembly: GCA_000966675.3. Taxonomy (NCBI): domain Eukaryota; kingdom Viridiplantae; phylum Streptophyta; class Pinopsida; order Pinales; family Pinaceae; genus Picea; species Picea glauca. Next base: position 113,487 of record JZKD02S1734322.1, on the reverse strand, counting down.
ACAGAATTCAGAACTCACTTTGTAAGCATTTCAATACTTAATCTATCGGCCTTCCCATTTGGAAAGTGGCCCAGAGACATAGCCAGGGGGTCTGGTGAACTCTGTTACCAATTCTTGTCCATAGATGGTTTTCTTACATGTTTATGTGATAATGTGCTTGATGGATGTTCTTTAATTTTGCATTACAAAGGTGGTTAACAGTTAAAAATTCACATGCAAATAATGGTTAAAAGATCTTGAATTTTAGATCAAGTTAAATTTCAGATCAAGTTGGTATCAGAGCGAGGTTAACCAGCGCATTTTGAGTTTATGTTAACAAGGTCCAAGCTTCAGCGTGGTGAAGGAGAACTTGAAGAGTTTGATCCAGAGATTGGTTCAAGAAGAGGAAGGATGTCTTCACCAAAAGGAGAA
>JZKD02S1734322.1:87066-113026 GCA_000966675.3 Picea glauca | reverse complement strand
AGTGGTTTAAGGATCAGAAGGGGAAGCAAACAGCCATGGTTATCGTTGAGGACCTTGGATCAGATTCCAAGGATGAAACAAAGATAACAATCATAGGTGTGAAAGGTAAATCTATTGTTGGTAATGATTCTAACATTGGTTCTTCATGTGCTTCTACTTCTAAAGATGATGACAATTCTAAGGATATAAAGAGGAATGCATTGTTTCATATAAGTGTGATTACAAAACAAACAAAGGTAGACACACTCATAGATAGTGGATCTCAAGCTAATCTTATTTCAAAAGAAGTAGTTAAGCAATTGGGATTAACAACAAAACCACACAAGAAACCTTATCCATTAGGTTGGGTATGCAAAGATAAAAGATTACAAGTAACACAACAATGTGATCTAAAGTTTGCAATTACATCTAAGTTTGTAGATGAGGTTGAATTTGATGTGGTCCCACTAGATATCTGTGGAATTGTGTTGGGTAGTCCATACTTATATGATCGAAAAGCAATCTTCTATCGAGAACATAATCAGTATCACGTGTTTAAAGAAGGCATTGAGTACATAGTGCATTCACATTCATTCAAAAATGACAAATCATTGAGCACTACACAACAATTAAAAAGGGTTGTTAATGCAAGTCGGAATTTGGCACTTATGTCTATACAATGTAAGGAAGAAAAGAATCCTAAGCATGAAAAGGAAGTGGCATTTCACTACAATGCACCTATTTTGGTTGATAGTGTTTCTATGGTTAAAAGTCAGCATGGTTTGGGTACAATCTTTTTCACAGGTTCAATGTTTATATTCATCTTATTACTCATCAACAGTATGTGGTTGGTTCCGACAATGTTGAATGAATATGTGATTAATAATGTGATTAATGTACTTAACAATGTCAGTGCAGTGTTGATTGTTGTATTGCTGAGTCATATGTACAGGTTCCAGGAAGAATGGATAGGTGATATAGGATAAGTGAGACAAACATGTCCTCACTTATTTTCTTAATGATTTCATACTTTTTGTGGCCAAAAAGCTTCCAGTGGGAAGGTTTGATCCAGGTGGATCATCTCAAAATTCGGTAGAGTTAAACTATTAAAAATGCAAATTAAATCTTACAAAGTGGAAGATCTCGTCAACCAGGGATGATTTTAAGGATGGAAATTTATTTTAAAATGTAGAAACCTTGGTGAATCTTACTAATCCTTCATATGTCAGCTATAAATGTTTAGCGATATTTTTGTAAAAATATTCAAATTTATAAGTATTTTATATAGTTTTTATAAAATTTTGGCGATTTTAAAGGTAAAATAATTTTATCTTATATAATTTGGGCGAATAATTTTTAAAATAACAAATGTTGTTTTTGGAAAAACCATGGAAAATTAGCCCATGAGCGAAATTTATCCCCTAAAATCATCCATGTCATCAACAGCTTTCCGATGACGTTCGTTTCGGGAAAAATGACCCCCAGATGACAAAGATATCAGCAGTTGAAGTTTCATCAAAGATGGTGAAAAATGGTTAGAAATGGTTAAAAAAATGCAATTTGGGGATATGGGAATTGAACCCAAGACCTTAGGATAAGGTCACCATGAACCCATGGTTGGGCAAAAGGGGGGTGGTCAAGGGATTAGCCCTCAACCTTACCAACACCGAGGCCCCCTTGGTATTTAAATGTTATTCAACCATATGATATTCAACCATATAAATAACCCAAAATCCAACCATGCCATATGCCTCCATAAACTATATGCCAAACATATATATTAAACCAACCAAATGTTATAAATTGTGCCATATATATACCAAACCATATGTGACTTCACATAAGTTACAACCATATAATATATATACCATATATTAAACCAAATCGCACCAAGCCAAAGCCAAAATCATATGCAGTGGGAGGAGAATCTCACGGGTTTGACCCCGGGACTTCCGCCCCCATAACCACCACATCTACCAACACGCCACCGCCATGAGACGTGGCAAGAGGTGGCGCGATAACCTTATAAAGTGTCGATTTTGGTGGGATTTGGGTGTGCACGTGGCCTATGCCCCATGCCCCTTTTGGTTTTGTTTCCATTATTTAAATGGTTCATGGGCACGGATCCCGAAGGGGGAGAGTTTGATGTAGGCAGACACTGGCACGCATCCGGAGGTGGTTTCACATAGTGATCAAGGTGGTTTTGTACACAGACCAAGGTGGTTTTGCATGTAGCCCGAGGTGGATGTGCATCCAAACCGAGGTGGTTTTGCACGTAGATAGAGGTGGTTCTAGATTTACATGCATCCTGAGGCCATACGGACTGTACAGATCAGAGGTAGATTTTGGGAATTGTGCCAAGAAGGGCATTATGAGTTCAGTTATGAAATATATCGAGTTTATACTCAAAAGTCTCGGTTTTTCGCAAGGATTCCAAATCCAGCTTTAGTTTTTACATTCAGGCATCCAGACAAAAAAGTGCTCACAGAATATTTTGGATACACATAAAGGTATTCATGTTCATACTCAAAAGTCTCAGAATTTCATCTTCCAGCTGTTGTTGAATTCTGTTACTATATATGATAGATATAATTCAGAACTCACTTTGTAAGCATTTGAATACTTAATCTATCAGCCTTCCCATTTGGAAAGTGGCCCGGAGACGTAGCCAGGGGCTCTAGTGAACTCCGTTACCAATTCTTGTTCATAGATGGTTTTCTTACATGTTTATGTGCTCATGTGCTTGATGGATGTTCTTTAATTTTGCATTACAAAGGTGGTTAACAATTAAAAATTCACATGCAAATAATTTTTAAAAGATCTTGAATTTTAGATCAAGTTAAATTTCAGATCAAGTTGGTATCAGAGTGAGGTTAACCAGTGCATTTTGAGTTTATGTTAACAAGGTCCAAGCTTCACCGTGGTGAAGGAGAACTTGAAGAGTTTGATCCATAGATTGGTTCAAGAAGAGGAAGGGTGTCTTCACCAAAAGGAGAAGAAGCAGCTTCTTCTATCCCTTCTGAAGGGGAATTTCTGAAAGCTTTCATGAGAATGCAAATGATGGTAGAGGAGCTCTATCAATATTGAAAGAAAGGTGAACAAGGTGGACCATCTCATACAGAAGATAAAAAAGAAGGAGGTGGTGAACAACCCCCTAAAACCCCACTGACTTCTCCATCTTTTCTTGATGGTTCTATTCCTTCTCCATTTGAAAAACAAAAAACAAAAGTTGATCTTAATATGGCTCATTTAAAGCTTGATATTAAGTTTGAATTACCTATGTATAATGGAGAGCTTAATGCTGAAAAACTGGACAATTGGATTCGTCAAATTGAAGTTTATTGTAGGATTCAAAAGTTTACTGAAGATGCTATTAAAATTCAGTTGGCTTCTCTTTGACTTGGAGGGACTACTCTCATTTGGTGGGAGAGAATATCTCAAGAGGATCTTGCCACAAAAGGCAAAATCATTTCCTCTTGGCATGAGTTCATTTCAGCACTTAAAAAGCAATTTTTTCCATTAGGGTATATGCAGCAAGCTATGATGGATTGGAAGAATTTGAAACAAAGTAAGGGACAAAGTGTGCAAGAATACAAACAAGAATTTCGAAAAAGAGCATTGGTACTTGGTATACCTCTCTACACTCAGGAAACTCTTCTCAAATATATAGGAGGACTGAATATTTATTTACGTCATATGATATTGATGTTTAATCCGACTAACCTTGATGAGATATGTGTTCAAGCAACTCACATTGAGTCAAAAGGAAAGAGTGTTCATGATGTTTCTTCAGTTGAATCTGTCCAAGCAAAAGAAGGCAAGGAAAAGTGGAAAAGTAAACATACAGCTACAATGAAGAAGGGTGATGAGAGACCTACATGCTCGCATTGTCAAAAGAAAGGGCATGAAGAGGCAAAGTGTTGGAAGCTACATCCTGAAATGAAACCGAAGTGGTTTAAGGATCGGAAGGGGAAGCAAACATCCATGGTTATCATTGAGGACCTTGGATCAGATTTTGAGGACGAAACAAAGATAACAATCATAGGTGTGAAAGGTAAATCTATTGTTGATAATGATTCTAACATTGGTTCTTCATGTGCTTCTACTTCTAAAGATGATGACAATTCTAAGGATATAAGGAGGAATGCATTATTTCATATAAGAGTGATTACAAAACAAACAAAGGTCAACATACTCATAGATAGTGGATCTCAAGCTAATCTTATTTCAGAAGAAGTAGTTAAGCAATTGGGATTAACAACAAAACCACACAAGAAACCTTAGCCATTAGGTTGGGTATGCAAAGAAAAAATATTACAAGTAACACAACAATGTGATCTAAAGTTTGCAATTACATCTAAGTTTGTAGGTGAGGTTGAATTTGAGGTGGTCCCACTAGATATTTGTGGAATTGTGTTGGGTAGTCCATTCTTATATGATCAAAAAGCAATCTTCTATCGAGAACATAATCAGTATCACTTGTTTAAAGAATGAATTGAGTACATAGTGCATTCACATTCATTCAAAAATGACAAATCATTGGGCACTACACAATAATTAAAAAGGGTTGTTAATGCAAGTCAGAATTTGGCACTTATGTCTATACAATGTAAGGAAGAAAATAATCCTAAGCATGAAAAGGAAGTGTCATTTCACTACAATGCACCTACTTTGGTTGATAGTGTTTCTATGGTTAAAAGTCAGCATGGTTTGGGTACAATCTTTTTCACAGGTTCAATGTTTATATTCAGCTTATTACTCATCAACAATATGTGGATGGTTCCGACAATGTTGAATGAAGATGTGATTAAGAATGTGATTAATGTACTTAAAAATGTCAGTGCAGTGTTGATTGTTTTATTGTTGAGTCGGATGTACAGGTTCTAGGAAGAATGGATATGTGATACAAAACAAGTGAGACAAACATGTCCTCACTTATTTTCTAAATGATTTCATACTTTTTGTGGCCAAAAAGATTCCAGTGGGAAGGTTTGATCTAGGTGAATCATCTCAAAATTAGATAGAGTTAAGGTATTCAAAATGAAAACTAATGCTTACAAAGTGGAAGAGCTCGTCATCATCTTTCCGGTGATGTTCGTTTTGGGAAAAACGGTCTCCAGATGACAAAGATATCAGCAGTTGAAGTTTCGTCAAAGATGGTGAAAAATGGTTAGAAATGGTTAAAAAAATGTAATTTGGGGCTATGGGAATTGAACCCAAGACCTTAGGATAAGGCCACCATGACCCCATGGTTGGGAAAAAAGGGGGTGGTTAAGGGCTTATCCCTCAACCTTACCAACATCAAGGCCCCCCTTGGTATTTAAATGTTATTCAACCATATAAATAACCCAAAATCCAACCATGCCATATGCCTCCATAAACTATATGCCAAACATATATATTAAACTGATCAAATGTTATAAATCGCACCATATATATACCAAACCATATGCGACTTCACATAAGTTACAACCATATAATATATATACTATATATTAAACCAAATCACGCCAAGCCAAAGCCAAAATCATATGCAGTGGGATGAGAAGCCCATGGGTTTGACCCCGGGACTTCTGCCCCCCTAACCACCACATCTACCAACACGCCACCGCCATGAGACGTGGAAAGAGGTGGCGCGATAACCTTATAAAGTGTCAATTTTGGTGGGATTTGGGTGGGCGCGTGGCCTATGGCCCACGCCCCTTTTTCTTTTGTTTCCATTATTTAAATGGTCCATGGGCATGGATCTCGAAGGGGGAGAGTTTGATGCAGGCAAAGACTGGCATGCAGCCCGAGGTGGTTTCACACAGTGACCGAGGTGGTTTTGCTTGCGAACCGAGGCGGTTTTGCATGCAGCCCGAGGTGGATTTGCATGCAAACTGAGGTGGTTTTGCATGCAGATCAAGGTGGTTCTAGATTTACATGCATTCTGAGGCGGTACAGACTGTACAGTTCAGAGGCAGATTTTGGGAATTGTGCCAAGAAGGGCATTCTGAGTCAAGTTCTGAAATATATCGAGTTTATACTCAAAAGTCTCGGTTTTTCACAAGGATTCCAGATCCAACTTCATTTTTTGCATTCAGGCATCCAGACATAAAAGTGCTCACAGAATCTTTCGGATACACAGAAAGGTATTCATGTTCATACTCAAAAGTCTCAAAATTTCATCTTGCAGCTATTGTTGAAGTCTGTTACTGTATATGATAGACGTAATTTAGAACTCACTTTGTAAGCATTTGAATACTTAATCTATCGGCCTTCCTATTTGGAAAGTAGCCCAGAGACGTAGCCAGGGGGTCTGGTGAACTCCGTTACCAATTCTTGTTCATAGATGGTTTTCTTACATGTTTATGTGCTCATGTGCTTGATGGATGTTCTTTAATTTTGTGTTACAAAGGTGGTTAACAGTTAAAAATTCACATCCAAATAATGGTTAAAAGATCTTTAATTTTAGATCAAGTTAAATTTCAGATCACACAGTGAGTTGTGTGGTCCATTTTCTTCTCCTTCATTTTATGGGTGCAAGTATTTCTTAACCTTCATTGATGACTTTTTTGGACACACTTGGGTTTACTTCTTAAAACTTAAGAGCAAAGTTTTTGACAAGTTCTTGGCCTATAAGGCCCTTGTAGAAAATAATTCTCAACATCAACTTCAAATATTAAGAACAAATAATGAGGGAGAATATATGAACAATCAATTTACAATTTACTGCATTGCACAGGGCATCCAAATACAACACATTATTCCACATAAGCCACAACAAAATGTTTTTTTTAAATAAAGAACCACACTTTAAAATAAATGGCTAATTATATGGTCCAATCTAAGGAATTAAGTCTAAAGTATTGGGTGGAAGCCATTAACTGTGCAAATTACATAGTAAATCGCACTCCCATTGAGGCTCTTAAAAATATCATAATAGAAGAAGCATATATAAAATTAATCCATATTGATCTAGGTGGGTATCGTTGGTCACCCACCTATTCCATGGGCTCGAAAAATAGTTTTCCATCTTGGCAGTTTTTTGACAGTTTTTCGGGTTCCAAACTTTTGGGGTCGTTTTGAGGCCCTAAATGACGTTTTTTGGGGATTTGAGGCCCAGGTGAATACCAAATTCACTTACTTGGGCCAATCGAAATTCATTCTTCTCGGTTATACCTTTCTAACGGTGTATCAAGTGCCCTAAACTGATATCGTATGCAAAAGTTAGGCCCTTGGAGAGTTGATGTATCAACTACCCCCATCAGGGCCCGCAAACCTTTTAGCTTTTCATCTTCCGAGGTTGGGGTTTTGGATTTTAATTATGTTAAAAAGGGATTTGGAGCCTCATTGTAATGATCATGTTCTTTTGAATGCGAGTAGTCGTCACATCTCTTCTCAAAGATAAGGTGCCACCATTCTAGTGAGTCTTTCACTCTGTATTTTTACAGTCTCTATACATTTCTTTCATTAATAGAAATTGTGTATTACTGTATTTCTCTGTCTCTGGAAATATTTATGTGTAGTTCATTGTAGTATCTATGCTTTAATTTTGTTCTCAAAAATAATTCAAAACACAAATGTAAGTCACTTCCATGTATTTGGCAGTGTCACATGGGCTCACATTCCTAATGAGAAAAGGAAAGCATTGCAGCCTAAAAGTGAGAAGTGTATATTTGTTGGTTATTATGAAGATGGCAAAGGTTATTGCTGGCCCTCGACCAAGTTTTGAGAGATCCTTGGTCAAGTTTGACTATTTTGGACTTCGACGACCTGTCGAAGGCAGAGTGCAAGACAAAGTAGAGATCGCGAGATCTCGACCCCTTTTTGGGTCCATTTTGGGATTTGGTAATATGTAATGGGTATGGGAATTTCGGCCCATGGGTTTACCCATGCTTAGGCCTATTTTGTAATATATAAATAGATTTCTAGGCGATGTAAGGAATATATGGGATAGAAGAGGCATCTAGGTGATGTTATGCTAAGTTCAAGTGTGGTTTGTAAATGCTTGTGTGCATACTATGAGAAACTTGCAGAGCTAAGTGCAAGTGGTTGTAACAGACTATGAAGGGATTTGTGTTGTAGCGCAAGGAAGGAGGATCTAGCAAGGTGCACAGATCTCCTGTCCTATGTAGAGTAAGGTTTTGTGGATCTGTGTATGTATCTGATTGAAGAAGCTAATAAAGAAGAAGAGTTGGTGGACATAGCCCCAGGGTGGGGGTGAACCACGTATATACTGTGTTGCTCTGCCTTGTGCGATGTGTTGGTGTACTTATCTGTTATTTTCTATGTGATTAACATAGATAGATAGATAGATTTGTTATACTTTGTGTTTATGATGAATCTAAATGCTAGATATGACCTCTACGAACTTGATTAGTGCTTGAATCTACTATATCTGATCTAAATCCTTATGCTAAGTGCTTAGATACATTAGATCTGGGTGAATGGTGTGATGCTCTGTTCTATCTGTGGAGTAGATATTGGTTAGATATTGATGATGAGTGCTCTATTAAATACTAGAATCATATATCTATGTCCCAACTAAGGTTTCAGACATCTGAGTCCTACAACCACCCCTGCCTCTACCTCAGGTGAGAATTCATCTACTTTGCAGGTGTTTCCAAAAGGGCTGTTAGTTAGGGTTTTATTGGTGCATTGTTGTAGAGTTGAACCCTAGGTCTACCCATGTGCCAAAAAATGGTTCCGTTGTCGGGACCTGAAACTGTGATTGCTAGGAACTGAGGAAGAAGAAGCTTTGTGCAAATATTCGACCTGAAACTGTGATTGTTGGGAACTGAGGAAGAAGAAGCTTTGTGAAAAGATTCGACCTAAAACTGAGAAAGCCCTGTGCGTAGATAGTTTTCCCTATTGCGCAAAATTCTACTTGACTTAGGAAGCTCCATGCCGAGAAAAGAGGTCAGATCTGAAGAAAAAGCTAAGATTTGCAAGCTTTGTGCTCTGATAAAGGTAAGAATAGTGAAAAGTTCTAGATCTAAAAGCTTTGTGCTTTGTAGAAGTAAGACAAGTGGAAAATTTTGTAGGGGGATTGTTGACCCTCGACCAAGTTTTGAGAGATCCTTGGTCAAGTTTGACTATTTTGGACTTCGACAACCTATCGAAGGCGGAGCGCAAGATGAAGCAGAGATCGTGGGATCTCGACCCATTTTTGGGTCCATTTTGGGATTTGGGAATATGTAACGGGTATGGGAATGTCGGCCCATGGGTTTACCCATGCTTATGCCTATTTTGTAATATATGAATAGATATCTAGGCGATATAAGGAATATATGGGATATAAGAGGCATCTAGGTGATGTTATGCTAAGTGCAAGTGTGGTTTGTAAATGATTTTTTGCATACTGTGAGAAACTTGCAGAGCTAAGTGCAAGTGGTTGTAATAGACTGTGAAGGGCTTTGTTCTGTAGCGCGAGGAAGGAGGATCTAGCGAGGTGCGCAAATCTCCTGTCCTATGTGGAGTAAGGTTTTTGTGGCTCTGTGCATGTATCTAATTGAAGAATCTAATAAAGAAGAAGAGTTGGTGGACATAGCCCCAGGGTGGGGCTGAACCATGTATATGTTTTGTTTCTCTACCTTATGTGATGTGTTGGTGTACTTATGTGTGATTTTCTAAGTGCTTGACATAGATAGATAGATAGATCTGTTATACTTTGTGTTTATGATGAATCTGAATGCTAGATATGACCTCTATGAACTTGATTAGTGCTTGAATCTTCTAGATCTGATCTAACTCCTTATGCTAAGTGCTTAGATACATTAGATCTGGGTGAATGTTGCGATGCTCTATTCTATCTGCAGAGTAGATATTGGTTAGATATTGATGAAGGTTTACTGCTGAGTGCTCTGTTAAATACTAGAATCACAGATTTGTGTCCCAGCTAAGGTTGCATACATCTGAGTCCTGTAACCACCCCTACCTCTACCTCGGATGAGACTTCATCCACTTCGTAGGTGTTGCCGAAAGGGTCAGTAGTTAGGGTTTTGTTGGTGTGTTTTTGTAGTGTTGAACCCTGGGTCTACCCCTGTGCCAACAAATGGTTCTATTGTTGGGACCTGAAACTGTGATTGTTGGGAACTGAGGAAGAAGAAGCTTTGTGCAAAGATTCGACCTGAAACTGAGAAATACCTATGCGTAGATTTGTTGCCCTAGTGTGCAACATTATACTTGACTTTTAAATATTTGTGCCGAGAAAAGAGGTCAAATCTGAAGAAAGAGGTAAGATATGCAAGCTTTGTGCTATGATAAAGGTAAGAGTAGTGAAAAAATCTAGATCTGAAAGATTTGTGCTCTGTAGAAGTGAGACAAGTGGAAAATTTTGTTTCTAAAGCATGAATCTAGGTATGTTTGATAGATTCTATCCCAGATTGAAAACTAGAGTAATGGTAGATGAAAGAAGGTTTGATATGAATAGATCTAATAAGAATAGTGAAACATATGTTATACCTATGCATAGAAAGAATATTTGGACTAACAAATGGATGCAGGATCCTAGAAAGAATTTTTTGCAGGTTAGCTCCTACGATCCCAGTGTGCAGTACAAAAAGGGTTGGGGATCAATTAAAATAAAGAGAGGATTAACCATTTGTTACAGTTGCAGAAGACTAGGACATCTTGCTAAGGAATGCCCTTGGAGAATACCTAGTTGTCTTTGTTGTAAAGCTATGGACCATGAAGTATTGGATTGCCCTAGAATGATTGCTAAAGTTGAAAGAATGAATCTTAAACAAGAAAACCCTAAGGAAGATCCAGAAACTAAGATTATGGAAGAATCCCATAAAGTATTGCTACAGATGAGAGAAACCCTAAATGACCACCGACATGTCAGATTATCAGAGATCTTCAACGAAAAAGAATGCATTGAAGCAAGACTAGGAGACTTCGACGTTGACTATGTTCTAGATGAGGAAACACAGGTGAATGTTATGACAGAAAGAACCTGGGAAATTTTAGGGAATCTTTGTATGGATTCTTCACTGGGAGGAATAGGATTATTCAGAGGAAAACTAATAACCCTATGTGGGAAACTCACTCAGATACCTACGAATGTCAATGGAACTTTGACAAAAGAAGATTTTGAGATAATTAAATTTATTGAGGACAACGCTCCATTTACCATGTTACTTAGAAGACCTTGGATTGAAAGAGATAAAGCCAGGAGGAAGGAAGAAGAAGAAGAAGCAAGAGTTACAAGATTTTATAACTAAAAGAATCACACACTTGATTGAAGAACAGGAGAACAAACCACAACTATTTAAAAACAACATCATAGATATCAAAGTTGCAAGAACACTAGAAGACACATAAAAGAATGAAATACCTATCTCAGATAAAGAAGAAGTATTACCCTTGAATCCTAGGAAAGAATATCCACAACGCGAAGTCACTATGTCCAAAGAAGATAAGAATCAGAATGGGAAAAGGGATACCAAGATGAAACTCACTGGAAAGAAGGCTAGAAAACTAAGTAAGAAGAGAGATAAGATCAAAAAGTTGCAGAAAGATCTAGAAGGAACCTCGCAGAAGGAAAATTTGCAAAATTGGAGCTTTGTCGGGATATCAGCACAGTGACATATGGCACTTCGCTAGGGAAAAGAAATATAGTCGTTGGGAACATTATAACTGTTAGACCAACGCTCTGAACAGGTAGTAAGGCATTTATGACCAGACAACTTGCCATCAGGACCATGCCATAATGGACAGAACAGAGTTCATGAAGGCTTCATACCCATTGCAAGCGACCTGTTGCCGAGTTACCTATTTATCTCGTCGCACCATGCACCAAGAACACTTTTTCTAACCAAGAAATTGAGCCTGTAGACTAGTTTGATCTTGCACAGTGATCATCACATCGTTTCCATCTATTCCATTGCAGTGTCTAAGTTAATCTAAACCCAATCTAGTTAATCCTGAGCACATATGTCTGAGGAGCTCAATGCAGTCGAATAATCTGTGACAGAATTACTCCTTGACATAATGATTGAAAGAGTAATGTCAAAGAGAGGATTATTTGTAGGTGTACAAGCTTCATCCATAATAAAAGTGCAAGCATATTCGTCGACTACTCATGGAGCCAGACCATCTCAGCCATCAAATGAAAAGAGAACCAAGCACAAGGATGATCTAGCGAATGCCAAATTGATCCCAACTATATTACCCACCTACATACCACCTCTGAGTAGTGCAATAAATAGAGATAGCGTGCCCAGATATTTCGAGTACACCTTGGTCACTGTGAACCTCCCAAAGGGGATTCACGTAGTTTGAGCAAACTAAGACAATATTGCAACGTTGAAGCTCAGTGACTTCAACCTCGGTGACCAAAAATTCTATAACATGCTCACCCCACATAAGTATCTGACCAGAACGAAGGGGAAGAATTCAAAAATAATCCCCCAAGCATGGACCCATAACCTCATGCAGTCCACCCTATTGAATGCCATGAAGATCCCACACTTTGGAAGACACCAGGAGGTGAATGCCTATGACAAGCTTCTTATTTCTTGTTACCATGGTAGCTATTTGTGGTTAGATCATCGTATCATAGTTGATCCATCAATAATCAATTGGATCTTAGGGTTAGGTATGCAGGGAACAGATCCACAGGATTTTCATCATAGAGGATCAAGGACACCTATGACGATGTCAAAAAGGGGACATGAGGCTACAAGGTATCTTCTATATAGAGTGTCATAGTATGCCTCGCCTGTCAGTTGATCACAGGGAAGTTAGTAAGAAAGAAATGACCTACCCAAGTCACTGGATTTGTAGTCAACCTCGTAGAGAAGTGCGGAGAAGGCCTACATATGAACTGGGTGAAGTACCTGGTGAATCAGTTGGAACTAGATTGCATAGAAGCACAAGATCAAGGTCACAAATTCCATTTTATTTGGATTTTAATCCTTATCGCATTCATCGCCTAGGAGATGCTGGAAGGTCCGACCTTCCTCGACATTGAGCCATTTGAACTGTTGGCCATGAAGCTCAGTACACTTTGGTACTCCAGCCATATGAACAAACAGTGGCAGTCAAATGTTGTTTTTCATACCTACTATGATCAGCTGAAGAGAGCCATCCAATCCGAGCCTCACATGACTCGAAACACTCTACACTAGTTCCATACTTTGATGAAATTTAGTGCAGATCAACATTTGATTTATATTACAGCGCACGTCGATGAACATAAGAAATAGCTTCAGTCCTACTGAAAGATAACAAAGGAGGACCTGAAGGAGATTACTAAGGAATGGTCTGCTGACCTCCTTATCCCCACCAACCCCGCAGAGATCTCCGACATCGACAGCCTAGAAACTGCACAGGATACACCCGGACCTAGAAGGACAAAGAAGACCGAAGAGGTCCAAGGATTAGACAGTGCATCCATGAATATTGCTTCCATATCACCAGAGCAGGGAGGTGATGGCGAAGAGTTATATGACAAAGAAGTCAAACAAAAGCAAGGAGATGAGGTTGATCCCCTGAAGAAGAGGAAGGGTTCACCTCTGAAACTTTCCTCCCAGAAGAAAATGAGGACCTCCATGACCAAGATGCAAACTATCCTCACCTATGATGACTTCGACTTCCTCATAGAAACCTTGAATGATGCTTCACTAGAAATAGCAGAAAAACAAGAGGCCAAGCAAGAAGCAATGTATGATAGGATTGAAATTGAACTCCGAGGGGTACAACAAGCACTACAGTCCAGTCACGTAGTCTCCTCTGTGCCTCTGCCATTGGGAACACCAAAGCTGGCAGACGAGCCCAACCAACTCCACTGATTAGCTGATACAGTCAAATCTTTCCTTCATCGAGCACAAGAGGAAATAGAAAAATCCACCCAAGATTTGATGCAAGTACAAGGAGTACTTGTATATCAATGCAGTGTTGCAAAACAAGAAAAGCTTGCTCTCCAAGAAAAGTTCGATGAACAAAAATCTTAGATGCAACAAGCAAAGGAACAATTGCTCACCGAGAAACTCGAAGTAAAGGAAACGGTCAACATAGCACTTTGTTTTGTGACAGTCATAGAAATAAAAGCAAAAGATTGAGTTACACAACAAGTAGAGCAGCTTGAAGAAGTGATTCAACAGCTACAGTAATGCATCGCAGATTTAGAACTACGTGTAGTTCCCGAGACCCCACAGGAGGTGAAGGACCAAAGAGAAGCAACTGTCAGGAGTGCAGTTGAGAGACTAAAGGCCCTTGCTATGGAATGAAAGCAGTTGAGTTATCGTAGTGCCTTGACATATGAACGACTCGTTGAGAGTCCAGAATTAAGAGAACTAGAGTCGCAGCTCCAAGAGGTGAAGTATCAAGCTGAAACAATACAGGCATAGTTGAATCTCATGTCAGTTGTGAAAAGAATGAAGAGATCTCAAGAGAAACACACCACCCAGCAGAATATTTACGATATTTAGAGCAGAGTTATGGAAGCAACTCAGAGACTCCAACCCGTGCAAGACAAGGCCTACCAATTGTTCACAGAAGTTGAAGTTCGAGGAGAAAAACTAGATCGGGTTGTTAATGCAGCTGAACAATGCCTGGAAGGACCTGTGAACAATTCATTCATTCAAGAGTTTGTTGAAAAAGAGTTCATAGCATAACAACAAGTCGAAGCAGCTCGAGCCAATCTTGAGGATTTCGAAGAAAAACTTCCTACATCAGAGTGACTCGGGACAAGTCATAGGTGAGTGTTGGGGGGATGTTGGCCCTCAACCAAGTTTTGAGAGATCCTTGGTAAAGTTGAACCATTTTTTACTTCGACATCTTGTCGAAGGTGGAGCGCAAGATGAAGCAGAGATCACGAGATCTCGGCCCCTTTTTAGGTCCTTTTTGGGATTTTGGAATATGTAATGGGTATGGGAATGTCGGCCCATGGGTTTACCCATGCTTAGGCCTATTTTGTAATATATAAATAGATGTCTAGGCGATGTAAGGAATATATGGGATAGAAGAGGCATCTAGGTGATGTTATGCTAAGTGCAAGTTGTGTTTGTAAATGCTTTTTTGCATACTATGAGAAACTTGCAAAGCTAAGTGCAAGTGGTTGTAACAGACTGTGAAGGGATTTGTGTTGTAGCACAAGGAAGGAGGATCTAGCGAGGTGCACAAATATCCTGTCCTATGCGGAGTAATTTTTTTGTGGCTCTGTGCATGTATCTGATTGAAGAAGCTAATAAAGAAGAAGAGTTGGTAGATGTAGCCCTAGGGTGGGGGTGGTCCACGTATATGTTGTGTTGCTCTACCTTGTGCAATGTGTTGGTGTACTTATGCGTTATTTGCTAAGTGCTTGACATAGATAGATAGATAGATATGGTATACTTTGTGTTTATGATGAATTTGAATGCTAAATCTGACCTCTGTGAACTTTCTTAGTGCTTGAATCTGCTAGATCTGATCTAATTCCTTATGCTAAGTGCTTAGATACATTAGATCTGGGTGAATGTTGCGATGCTCTATTCTATCTGTGGAGTAGATATTGGTTAGATATTGATGAAGTTTTACTGCTGAGTGTGCTATTAAATACTAGAATCACATATCTATGTCCCATCTAAGGTTGCAGACATCTGATTCCTGCAACCACCCCTACCTCTACCTCGAGTGAGACTTCATCTGCTTCGCAGGTGTTGCCGAAAGGGCTGGTAGTTAGGGTTTTTTTGGTGTGTTGTTGTAGCATTGAACCCTGGGTCTGCCCCTATGCCAACGATTATAGACTTCTTCAACCACATTGTAATGAAATTATTATTAGAAGAGATTTTAAATTTGATGAAAATCTCTTGGCTTGCGAGCCTAGTTTGACATTTGGTGTTTGTTCCTTCTTCGGCCTATGATCCATCTTCGGCATTTGTGCCATCTATTGTTCCTATTCTAGTTTCTTCTTCTTTAGATGATGACAGTGAGGATGAAAATCCACCTTTGCCTACTCACCTTCCTCCAAAAGATTCCATTGATCATGAACCTAAACCAGCACCATCGCTTCCTAGATGGGTCAGTTCAATACGAGAAGTCATTGGTGATCTTGTCGGTGATCCTTTATATTAGCATCAGACACGTTCACAATTCCAATGAGCCTCTTCTCTTTGGGCTAAAGTTTCAGAGACTCGTAATCCAAAGACATTTGTAGAAGCTTCATGAGGTCATCCATATTGGGATACAACAATGAATGAAGAGTATCGTTCTTTAATGGAAAATGATACTTGGGATCTTGTACCTCTTCCAAAAGTAATAAAACTTGTCAGTTGTAAATGGGTCTACATAACTAAGTATGCATCAGATGGAAGTGTTGAAAGACACAAGGCTCGGTTAGTTGCCAAAGGATTTTCCCAAGTTGAAGGAATTGACAATAATGAAACCTTTGCCCCTGTAGCCAAAATGAATTCCATATTCTTTGATCTTTCCCTTATTGCCTCACATAAATGGGAGGTCCATCAGATGGATGTTAAATCCACCTTCTTTCATGGGGATTTGCAAGAAAAAATATACATGGAACAATCTTTTGGCTATGTCCAAAATGACTCTATCCTGGTTTGGTCCCTTAAGAAATATTTTTATGTTCTTAAGCAAGATCCTCAAGCTTGGTATGCCAAAATGGACAGATTTCTTCTTGGCATTGACTTTTGTAGATGTCATTCTGATCCAAATGTCTATACCAAGAAAGAAGGAAGTTATCTCATAATTTGTGTCCTTTATGTTGATGACCTTATCCTTATTGGTAGTGACCCAAAACTTTTAAACCATGTGAAAACCAACCTTAAGAAGAAATTTGAAATGACAGACTTAGGAGTTTTGCACTATTTCCTTGGCCTCCAAGTTTTTCAAATCAAGGGAGGAATTTTGTTTTCCCAGTCTAAGTATGCATGTGACCTTATTCATTGCTTTAACATGGAAGATTGTAAACCAACCCCTTCTCCATTCCAGTCTTGAGTCAAGCTTGATGTCACTTGTACTTCTCCTAAAGTTGATTCCACTTTGTACCATCAGTTAGTTGGTAGCCTCTTATACTTGACTCATACACATCATGATCTTTCCTTTTTTGGTCTTGCTACCCAATATATGCAAACACCCCATCAAATCCATTGGAAAGCAACTAAAAGAATACTTCGGTATGATCAAGGTATAGTTCAGTTCGGGATACATTATAGTTCAGGGGGGACTTATTTATTGGTTGGTTTCACTGATTCAGATTGGTTCGATGACCCTGATGATCAGAAGCCTACTACATGTTATGTTTTAAGCCTTGGTTTAGGAACTGTCAATTGGGCCTGTAAGAAACAATAGGTTATTTCTCGTTCTTTAGTAGAAGCCCAGTACCGAGCAAGGGTTAATGAAAGTCAAGAATCCTTGTGTCTTTGATAGATCCTTTTAGAGTTTGGATTCCAGCGATAGCATCCGACCAGCCTTTGGTGCAACAATCAGAGTGGCATCAAGCTCACAAAATATTGAGCTACATTGAGATACACATGCACTTCATCAAAAAGATCGTTCATGATTGATTTATTGAAGTGCTCTTATGCCCTACAGAAGATCAAGCTGTAGACATTTTCACAAAGTCTCTTACAGAAGCAAAGTTTTCCAAACTTCAATATATGTTAGGAGTTTATGAAGTTGGCATTAAGGGGGGATAGGCTCTAATTTCTCCTTCCTTCTCCTATTGTGTCATCTTTGTAAATCCTTCAATCATATCCCAAGTTGTTCTTAAGGAGGGATGTTAGTATATTTAGACCCTTTGGAGTTAGTTAAGATAAACTTGTTCTAATGTGTCATTAGGTAAAATTGTGTTTCTTTAGTATGCATTAGTATTCATTTGTAATCCGACAGTCACAATATGTTCCCCACATAGAGTGATCTAATGGTTCATATTCTCCTCAATATTAATGGCTAAATTGATATGTGGCTTAACACCCAATTGGTCCATGATCTCTATTTAAAGAGTGTGGAGGATCATTTCTTGATGATCAATTATGAGAAACTTTCTTGTAAAATCTATCTATAATTTATTTTGCATTAATAAATTGCTCCAAGTGGCCATGTTGGTTGGGGTCATGCATGTTTCCCCATAGGGTTTTTACCACGTGAAAACATTGTGTGTTGATATTTTATCTAGTTGTGTGAGTGGTTATTGAAAGTGTTTTTCCTCTATCATAATACTTGTGTTGTTGAACAAAGATTTGTACAAAACCCAAGGTGGTGCAACCTCCAATTCTAGGTGTTCATGTTTCTAGTGTTCTTCTAAGAAAGAAGGTGTGTCATATGAAAATGGATCCTCAAATCAATAATTATGTGTTAACATATGTTCAAGGTGGCTCCAATGATCGTAAGGATCCATGCCCAACCTCTAAGTGCATAACAACCTCTTCCAAAGTGCCCATCCTCCTCAACAAGTGCTCCTTTGTAGATTTCAAATCGTCACTTGTGCCAACTACCACATCAAGAAATGTGCCTTCCTAGAATTAATCCCAAGGTAAGAATACGCCCACTGAACTCTCCAAATGTAAGTAAAAAAAAATAAAACAAAGGGGTTAAAGAACCACAACCTCTCCACATCACATGAAGTTCCCTCCTAGATAAGTGAAAATATTCTAGGAGAAACCAAAAGCTAACAAAATGTGATAAAGAACTCTAGACATCAACTCTTACATATTTATATATACTATGTGACATTGTTGATGCGGGAAAAATTCCGTTTAACAGTTAGGGGTACTCCCTGGTATCAAATCTTAATTGGACTTCAGATAGATTGGAATAGGAATCCAATCTAGATTCTAACCTGAATTCCATTACTGGGATGAGTGGGTATGAGAGGTTTTGGAATGCATAAATGAAAACGATGCAAATATGAACTAAACTAAATGCAGAAAACAAGTCCAATCTATCATATTATATCTAGGAGCGAACTATCTAAAGAATGAATAGATAGTAAATCACTAATCCTACATCCAATCTTAAATAGTTAACCGCCAAATGTAGACAAGTATTAGTAATACATGAACAAATGCATCCACAAAATAGTCTATAGAAATAAATCTTAAATCTTTCTATTCATCATCTTAGAACAATGATATTAGAAAAGAAATGAACTCCAAAGCTACAAAATTCACACAAGAGTAGTCTATGAAATGAGCAATGTAACCTTACAACATTCATAGTGATCATGAATTAACTGGAAAAAGTTAACATTTAAAAATAAAAATAAAAAACCATATTTTCTCTCCTCCAAAATGGCCTTGAGGGATTATTTCTATTCAAATTTTATAAATAGTTCTCAAAAATACAAAAAGTAAGAGCCTCTTCAAAGTGGGTGTTCTTTGTCATATATAGTTGAGTTTGTAATTGTTTCTTGGAACTTCTTGAATTCCCCAATGACATTTACAACTCTTGGTTTTCTCTATCGTGTTTCTTCCCTACATTACGAAAAATAATACTTTACCATTCATGATGCATCTCATGGTTGTTCCTTGCACTTTTACATAATAGGCTTATCACACTTCATGATAAGTTGAGAACAATATCACCCTAGTGAACAACATTCTTTCTAGAGTGAATTCATAGACTCTTGAAATTTGGGACAAATTCTTCATATCCCTTTTTAGCATGAGATAGAAAGAGTGAATCAAATTATGATCCTTTGAAGGTATTACCAAATGTTCACTCATTATGGTGTTGTTCACTCTCATATTCATAAGTCCATTTGGACTTGCAGACCTGACAATGTTTGTTAACGATCTTTAGGGGATTATGTCTCTGAAATATTTCCTCCCCAAAACGGAATGTAGCCAATGTGGCATCATCTACTTTCTCTTCCTTGACATATTTGAAATAGTAGGATCCTAACCAAAATGGCATTGGTGGCCAGGTCATTTTTTTATCTCTTGCAATATTTGCACCTACTCCATTCACTAGTGTCTGATATGCTACTTCTTGCAAAACAATTTTATCAAGGATAAATCTAGGAAGGGGATGAGGAGCCTTCGTTGCACCATATACTCAAATATATGTCCCATTTTCCATCATAATTAATCTTCTATCCTCCCCACTATAGTCATTTATTTTTCTGACATGCAAGGCACAAGAGCACAAAATAATAACTGATATAAAGGAATAAAAAAATTCTCACATATTTTTTGGTAGTGTATGTGATATTTGTGCTCCTATAAATATTGGAAATAAATGTGAATGGGAAGGTCATTTGGATTTCACTCCCAACCCATCTCAGGATAAGCATGTACCATGCACATCGCATCCAACAAATAACTTGAGATATGCAAACTCATGTTTCCCAAGATTTGTGTGTTTTGTAGTGGATATAGTCTCCTCCAAGGTGGAAGAGAGCATGTACGTCCAATTCAAAATGGTCTGGTGGTGGTGACAAATTTGATCAAGGGAACCCATGAAACTCTGAATTTTTGGGCATCAACTTCTCCATATAGTCTATAGAGCATAGCTACTACATATTGATAATGTGTTATCAACGTCTTTGTAGGGTAACCGTTGGATGACCTGATCCTTAATTTCTTACTTGGGGTCCTCCAGTTCTTCATGATATCTCTAGGATTTGAAGGAAATTATTTCACCTAGTCTTCAGTAAGATCAATTTCTTCATTTGGAAGTTTGTAGCATGATTTGAGCATTGAAGGGTTGAAGGAAGTAACTTATGTTCCTTTTGCATCTATTACTAGTCTATTATCTACCTCAAAACTCCTAATGATCCATGAGATGGTGTCAACACATGAGAAAATTGTTGAGTGTACAGTTATCCTGTGGAGTCAGGAGAATATAATTATTTGGTAGATTCTTGAATCCCAATCCCCCTCTAGTAAATTCGATAAAGTCTCATTGGTGAACATCTGGTATATCTCTTTCCAGTGACAAGAAATGTTCTTGGCAATGACACAGAGGGTGTCATTGTGAATGGAATGAGGGTGCCGACCTCTACCACTTCTTCATATTTCTCTAATGAAAATTTTATGACAGGGTCTTTGTCATTCCTTCTTCGATAAGTATCCATAATGTTTCATGTGATTCACCCATTCCAAAGACAAAAAAAAAATCAGTTTGATCATCCTTTGAAACAACTACAAATTATGAGGTGGAATAAGATATATCTTGGGGAAAAAATATTATATGTAGACACTTGGTAGAGCATCCATGGAGACCCAAAATCAAAGTGCATTTTTGTTGAGATCAATTCCCGCTTTCAAAATTTCCCTCCCTTTTCTCTTTTCCCGACTTTTTTTCTCCATTTTTTTCCCTCTTCTATACCTACCCTCATCTCCCTTTTTATTTTATCCCTTCTCTTTTCCCTTTCTAGTTACCATACTTAGTCACGTTTCAAAGATCAGTAGACTCATGGGTTGGCAGAATCATGAGTCTTCATATCCATCCATATTCTTATGTTATGAGTCCGACAGACCGCCTCGTTATAATATACTTAACCATTTTTTCAACTACAGGTTCATGAGTTCAAGATTTCATATTCTAAGTTCCGTGATCCTCAATTTTCACCCAAAGGCTCATGATATACATTATGACTCTTAGACTTGTCGCGGGTACTAAGCCCTTAAATATTTCATTTCTCCCGTATCCAAGTTTGATCGATCGCTTTGCAACACTTAGCTTTGTTTTATCATTCACAACCACGGGTTCATGGGTTCCCGAGTTGGTGGGTTCACAAAAGGCCCCAAATTCAAACTGCTCTTGTCCATCCCCACCATCTTCATGCTTTTCCCAATATGCATTTAGTATGGTTTAATGTTAATAACTTATCATGCAGGCTCCGTAATAATCTTCATTAATAAGCGAATGGATCAAGAAGATTTTTCATTAAATTTCATTAAAGCACGATTTCCCAAATGTTATATTATTGTTATCTCTCTGAAAGGATTCAGTTCATGTTATTATACAGTTTAAATAACACTCTCGTCAAACTATGGTAGCATCATCTAGAAAATACTTCTATGGTGATACTTTGATTATTTTTGGTTGTGAAGACCAGAACTTTCAGTGGTCCAGAGAATACTCCTATTATTCATCTCCTCTTGCATAGAAATACGGAATATGGGCATCCAGAATTGATAGCGTAGGGTGTGTCCCCGAGGTATTTGACTATAAAGAACTTTTTGCATGGTGCGTTAAAAAGTATATACCGAGCCAGCAAGTTATACAACTCCAGGATCATTCCCCCATCTCTCTTTCACCGCAAAGTTTTTGTAATATGTTGAAGCTCCATGAGACAACACTTACCTTCAAAGGAGAGGATTGCATATATTTTCTGAGAAAACATGACAATGGCATGGATCTCTTGCCCAAGTTCTTGGAGAATCTCTCGATTGTTCCAAAAGACATAACCATGATTTAGGTCAACTCTTTTAAAAACCCATTTCGGGAAATCGCTTTGTTGTTTACCAGGTTGACAGGTCAGGAAAGCACTACCACCATTTCTTGCACAATTCTTTATATTTTATATTTTACAGTTAAAGAGAAATCTATCTTCGACTAGGGAAAATTGATTTCCATTGAAATATCACATTATAAAAGGGACAAGAAATTATTTATGGCTTCCTATTTGGTATTTGTGATAGTATATTGTTTTCAATTTCTAAAATTGACTATATGTAAGAGGGTGAAGCATGAAATTGATCCAGTTACCTTATGGTATCAAGCATTGTGGAGACACGAGACTTTCTTGCATTTTTTATGAAGTTTACAATGATTTTGTTTTGGTTTTCAAAGAACAGTTGTTTGGTAAAAATACCCCTAGGATATTTGGCTAGGCTAATAAATTCTTGGAGAAAAGGGAAACGATAGAAAAGATGGAAAATCACAGTGTCATCGGGATCTTTTGTTCCAAGGAAAATCCCTTTTTTCTTACATACTATGTATCTGATAAATTGTTTATTACAGACGTGGAAAGGCAATACAATTTTTGGCTGCAATTTTTCCATGAAAAAAGAAAAAATAAATCCATCCCCTTGTCTTGGAAAATTGGAGACTTGATATTCAATAATATAAACAAAATTGATGAGTTTGTGAATCACTTCAACAATGTAAATCTGAAGTATGCTCAAAAGATAAAGGGGTTTGACCCTAAAACAATCTTTGTAGAACATATGTTGTCAGTAGGATTCAAAAACTCATTTGTTCATACTATTTTGAGTGAAGAAGAAGATAAAAACATAGGTTATATTGCACACAATGGTGGTGACTTGGAAATAGTACTTATTAATAACGATTTTTACAAGAAGAAAGGAAAGGGTCCCAGTGAGAAGAATGCCCAATATCTAGTTCTTACTACTAAAAATACCACATCCCAAATAAATGCTCCAATGGCCCACCCAACTAGAAAAGTTACCAGCAGTAGTTCAAGTGGTGGAGGAGATAAGAATCCCCCCCCCCCCTCCCCCCGTAAAAATCGAGAGCTCACATAAGCTCCCTCTAAGAAAGAAGAGGAAGAATGTTGTGCAAGAGGAAGAAGAAAATATCATAGAAAATGACATCAATAGATTCTCTCATGAAGACAAGGAGCTCGAGGTGGATATTGAGAAAATGTTTCCCACAATTGGTCAGCCAGGAAATATAGCCCCAAAAAATTCATCATTAGATATCATTGAGAATGAGACCTTCAGTGAAGAAGAGTCATTTTCTTTCCAAAGTGTTGTCTTTGACAAGTAATATAAGAAATTGATTATAGAAAAAGGTGATCTAGAAAATAAGAAAGGAAAATCTCATTCATAGGTTGACTTAAAAGATATGTGGTCGTCCCAAATCTCTGAAATTCACATAGAAACTGGCGATGATCTTAATTATTCCATTGGTGGTTTGGATACAGAAAACACTAAATTGAAAGAAAGGATCAGGGAGCTAGAAGATGCCCTAATGCCTCTTCCACTTCTTTCCAATCCTTTGTTAATAGTCAAACCCACCAAACCCATTGTTAAGTTGAAAGGATCTTGAATCCCACTCACATCAGCTAGGATTTATGTAGAAATAAATATTAAGAAAAGAATGGCATTGATAACAGAGGCATGGGAGGTTTCGAAAAATATTGTTTCTTTTTGCTCGAGGGTGCATGCCTTCCATGAATATTTGCAATTTGATATAAATAACAAAGAATGTTTTTACATTGATGTTGTATTACCCTTTCAAACCAAAGTCTCTAACATGACGGAACTAAGAAGAAGATAGGAGGATCTGCCCTCCCCAAGCCGGATAAAATAGTTGAATGCTTGTTGGAAGGAAAAGATAAAAAAATTGAAATATATTGTTCAAGCATGCAGCGAAGCCATACTGAAAAGGCAAGAACTATTCAAGAGGATCACAGAGATAGACCTAGTAGGAGGTACTAATGAAGTACAAGACCCTAAATTAATTCTCAATTCAATGTTCCTAACAAAGCAACATTTTGACGAACAAGTTGAGAATTTTAAAGGGTTATCGGTTGAAAAGTTTTATGGTATACTCAAATACAATGAAGACAACATAGAAATTGGATAGTGAACTATTCCATGAAGAATAAAGATATTGAGGAAGCAATACATGGTATTTCTCTTGATTTAAAAAACTTGGAAGGTGAGTTGTTTAACATTAAAATCCGGCATAAGATAATCGTCGCACCAATGAAAAATTATATTGAAGAATGGTTTTAAAAAAAAATCTATAAATTGACCAACGAGGGGCAAGAAATAGTTGAGATGGTTCTTGTAATCGTTAATGAAGACAATAAAAGGACAACAAGAATCAAGTGAAGATACGAGAGACCATCATAGTAAGTTTATGTTGATCACATATTTCTTTCTTTATCATTTCTTTCATCTAGTTACTTTGCTTCTTTGTCTAGAAAAGTTTAACCGAAGTCTAATAACTTCTCATTTTCTTGTTTCAAGGTCTTGCTATTCTTTTACCGCTCACCATCCTCTTTCTACAAGATTAATTCTTGTTTATATTTTCTTCATGGTCTGTGGGAGCCCCAATCCAAATCCTAAGGACAAACGCATTTTAAATTTCAAAAAATATGTAACAGAGTATATATTTTTTAGAAATTTCAAGAGAGCTATTTCGGGATCAGTTTTGATTGTGCTTTGTAACTCTGAGTTTTGAGTATAAAGTATTTGAGATTGATCTATCATTATATTTATTTGAGTTTCCCATGTGTCCACTCTTTGAAAGTTCTCTTACGCATGTGGATCATCTTCTTTTTATTTTAGGTGATAAGAAATCTTTAGTTTAACTATGATGGATGTGAGGAAATTTTGTTTATCTTCTTTAAATGTATGAAGTGTGTGGTTCCTGGTCATTTCTTAGGAACCTTTAAAAAAAAAAACATTTTCTTTCTTGTTATTTTTATATTTCTTTGATTACCACGACGAACTTCTGCAAAGTCCCATATTCTGAAGAGTTAGAGACCCAAAAAAATCTTAAAGAGGAGTAACAACTCTATAAAAACATAGGGGGATGTGTTTTCTCATGAGGTTGTCATTTCAATCCTAAAAGATTCAAGCATCAACATTTTCGGCGACCATACTTCGGAATGAACTGAAATTTGAAATTTGGTTTAGCCTTTTTTGAAAAAATATGACTTTTCCCCAGGCTGATCATGTTGGATCATGTTGTCATTGATGCCAATGGTTTGATTGATTGTTGTCATTGATTTATATCAAGTGATTGATTGATGTCAAAGGATTTATTGATTGATTATTTATGTAATATAATATGTATTGTCCTTGATGAGAATGCATAGATGAAGATGGATCAATTAGTTGTCATTGATATGATGAAGATGGATCAATGAGTTGTCATTGATACATGATGAATATGGATCGATGTATATTATGCATTGTTGGAAAAATGTATAGATGTTTCATTATTGTCTTTTCATGATTGATAAGGTGCACAAATGGATGAACTCCAAAGTGGTCCCCTTATGGTGAAAGCCCTCGTGGGAAGATGCTTTGCGGATTGAGTTATCCTAGAAGAATGGTTGGAGGAC
>JZKD02S1734322.1:62045-76489 GCA_000966675.3 Picea glauca | reverse complement strand
AGTGGTTAACCCTAAAATAAGGAAAATAGGTTAAGTGACCTAGAAATGGGTTAAGTGACCTAAAAGTGGGTTAAGTGACCTAGAGGATGAAAGTATAAATAAGATAGCAATGGTCACTTGTAGATCATCCTTTTTGTGGATCAATGGAGAGCTTCTTGTGAGATTATCTTTTGGAGTATTGATGGAGAGCTTCTTGTGAGAGCTTCTTTGAGCATTTTTGGTGTGGAACACTTGAGAATAATGAAGATATATAGATGAATGAGGTAACCAAGGATATCTAAGACAAATTTCAGAAGGAAGGTGAAGAAATTAGGGCCAGAATTGAAGGGAGGATAAATTATTTTCATGATGCTTTCTAAGGTATGTTATTTACAAGTCATCTCACCATTTTTGCAATAACATTTTTTCTATAATGATTCATACCATGGGATTGATATTCCATTGAGGAAACATATCCAAGTATATTTGGTAAAAAAATCATCTTGTGGGTCATTGGATTTTTGGAGATGCACTCCGTGGAAAATAGGGTTTGTGGCTAGTCCTGAAACTAGTCTAAAAGAAGTGTTTTAGGTAAAAACGTCATAACTTCTTCATAACAGATCCAAATTTAGTGAGACCAATTTTTTTGGTTATATTACGGTCTTTAGTATGTTTTATAACAATTTCAGATCGATTCAACAAACATTCCATGCAGGGCACGCTCTATAAGGTCACTCTCTAGAATAAGGCAGAATTCAGCAAGGTATGTCATTTTTGCTATAACTCCTTTTTTGAGAGGTTCCAAGTAGTGACACATGGAGGAATTGCAAAAAAAACACTGAAGAACATTGTGTATCATTTTCATATCTTTATTCGTTACAGGTACAAAGTTATGATTATTGCAAGTTAGGGTTGTTGACTAATCCAAAACTAGTCATGGTTGAGACAAGTAGTTGATGAGTTGGCATATGCATGAGATGTATAGCTTATATATGTTGTTGATATGTATTCACATATAAATTATTATAAATGACAGCAATGAGTAATGAGCAAATGTTGAATGTTAACTAAGGAGTTTTTGTGTAAGAGGGAAGTTTTGGGAAAAAGATCCCCACACTCATTCACAACCCCCCCCCCCCCCACCTCTAAGTGTGGTAGGTGTGTCCAAAAAATCATCCCTACCTGGAAATTGGATTGGATAATCAACGAATCATATTACATCATCTATATAATCTGGTAATAATGATATATGAGAGACGAGAATAATTAGAAAGATCCTGACAAATATTAGTCTGAGAAGAAGAAAGAGAAACCCTCTAGAGACAGAGGAGAGATGAGAGACAATACCGAAGAAACCAAAGGCTAGCTAGAGAAGTACAATTACAAGGTCGGGATTGAAGATGGACAAATACAAGGGACCCATTACCAAAAGTAAAAGCAAGCAAATTTGTATTCTAAGAAGTGGAAATCATATTCCTAGAACCTCTCAAGATATGGCAGAAAGAAATGAACAACCACAAGAAGAAACTCATGAAGAGAGACAAGGAGGTGGAAGAGGTGTTGCAAGAAATCAAGAAAATCAAGGGAGAATAAGAGATTCCCCTTTAAATCATATAGGTGAGAAACATGACCTCCTTGTTCTCCCTAAGGGTACCTTGAAGTAATTTTCGGGAGATGGAACAATCAATGCAAAGAGGCAACTTAACTTATTTATTGATGTTTTTTATTTTCATCGTGTTGAGTATGACGATGTCATGGTAAAGTTATTTCTACAAACCTTATCAGGAAGAGTGTATGAATGGTATAATACATTACCTAGTATGCCAATTTTCTCGTTCAATGACCTTGAAGCCATGTTCCTAAATATGTTCGCCCCTCCAATTACTTATCATACCCTTATCACCAATTTCACCCAAATTGGTTTGAGGAAGAAGGAAAGAATATGATATTTTAATCTCAGGTTCAATAAAACCTTGAGTTAGATTCCATAAGATAAAATACCTAATGACCCAGTTATACTTGGTTGTTATAAGAATGGGATGCCCCCAAATGTGAAATATGCTATCAGAATATCCCAGATGGACACCTTGGAGGAAGCAATGATTAAATCCACTTATATGGAATAAATTATGATTGAAACAGGTGTCGACCCCAACATTATACTGGGAAAAGTACAAAGGAAGCTAGGAGGCTTAAGTATTGATAATCAAGAAGCCTCTAGTTCAATAAAGAATGAATAATTCAAGCCACAACTGACCCAAAATCAAACATTTGGAGGAGGATTTTTCAAGGGAACCATACTAGATGTGAAGGTAGACCCTGTTGCGACACAACAAACCAAGAAAAGAATTGAAATTGCATAGATGAATAGAACTATCAAGCAAATGCAGAACAAGATAACCAAAATGTCAATCCCATAGCAAAGAAGGAACCCTCCCCAATAAGACAGAGTGAGGTTTGAAAACATGAATAATCCACAAAGACCAATGGTTCCTAGGTAGTCAACCCCCAATGTAGTTATTATGGATGATGTGTATGATGAGCAAATGATTGAGAAAGATAATTATTATTCACATAATGAAAGTTATGACATTTTACAAATGGATAGATGTGAGACATCCATGTATATATCTGAACAAGGCGACAATGACCCCAACTTGCCAAAAAAGTCTCCCAGATAAGAGGATTTTTAAATAGATCCAAGAATAAAAACGATCCTGAAAAGGAAAACCAAAAAGATAAATAAAAAATGAATGAGAAAAGGGAAAATGAGAAAGTGACAGATAACGTTGGAAGTAAGAAGCAACACCTGATGTCAAAATCCACTCAGATGACATACAATGTTGTATAGGACTTAAGTAAATTAAGGATAACTCTTCCTTTTACTAAAGTGGTGAATATTCCCCAACAAAGGGAAAACATTTTGATATTGTTGGATGATCCATCTGAAAAAGAAGAAGTTGTTGTTACAAGTATGAAATAAAGCCAAAACAAATCAACCGCCAAGTTAAGAGGTAAAATTCCTCCCTTTTATATTTCAATTGAAAATAATGATGTTGCAGTTCATAATTGTTTAGTTGATGCTAGTGCGGCCAATAATATTATGCCATTGGTGATCATGGAGGCATTGGGCATGAAATGTACCAAATATTCGAAGACTAGTGAAAGTGTATATGCAATTAATTCTGGACAAGTGCCAGCATATGGAGAAATTAAGGACTTTTATGCTTGGATCACAACAACTCCCCATATTATTACAGTTTTCAATATTATTGGGGTAGAACTTCCTCCGACATATGGAGTTGTTTTGGGAAGATATTGGCCATCCATGATCGGGGGATAAATAATGAACGATGGAAGTTGCATGATGTTTCCAGGCAAACAAGGAGCAATGATTAAGGTTCCCCTTGAACCCAGGAAACCCTTCTCTTTCAAAAAGAAGATAGTGAATTAATGGAAAATTACATAGATGTTGGGATTGGAAATTATGCTATCTTAGACATGGAACACATTGAAAGCCTACAGAAAATTCAAGACATGCAAAATCAAGAGCATATGTTTGAAGGTTATTGGAGGATGTCATTCGACGGAGCTTGTTCAAGCTCTGGGAGTTGAGTTGGAATTGTCCTTGTAAGTCCAAGAAATATTATGAATCCACATGCTATCAGACTTGAATTTGCATGCACTAATAATGAGACAAAATATGAAGCTTTGATCTAGGGAATGATTCTTGCACAAGAAATGAATATAGAACATTTATTTTGAGGATTCATAGGATCCACAATATTGATTATCCCAATCCTCCGAATCCTCAAAACAAACCACCCCACAGAAATATTTTTGTTCAAATTCATTCCCTGTATAGTAGGGAGACTCTGGATGAAATCTGTAGTATGGAAAAGCTTAGAGTGAAGATCCAACGAAGAGTAGCAGACCTGGAATTTCTAAAAAACTATAGGGATAATAAGGTTCTTCTGAAATTTGCACGCATAGATCATAGAATGAACAATAAAGGGAACCGCACAACCTTTCACCAGTTAGGTTTATCCATTGTAAAAAATGAAATAAAGAAGACCAGATTCGCACTTGATAACCTCTCAAAAATAGCGCTCGAACTACACTTAAAACTCGTGCAGATGATCCGTCTAGAACTATGGAGAACAATAGTTTCATTAGCATCCATCAAAGCAGAAAAAAAATATGATGTGGTGTGCACCAAGCAGAATAAAAAGCTGGAAAAACTATTAAATAATAACATAGCAGCCCAAGACATCAAACCCATGAAAAAAGTGATTAACCTCTCCTCACACATACTTGACAAAGCCAAGTTAAGCATCCTTGAAAAAAGGAATGAATTTTTCCATCTCACCCACCTCCATTCTAGTAGATAACCTGGTATGTTGCATATAAGACAATATTAAGAACTTAACGGATGAAGATAAAGGACTAGTTAGACAAGATTGCGCCATTATCTTGAGAAGAGCGAAACCTCCAAAGAGAAATGTCAAAAAATAAGAATGACAAGCAATCAAGAGCCTTAGAAATAACATGAGCCTAGCTATCCTCAGAGCTGATAAAGGTGGTGCCATAGTAGTAATGAATCAAGCAGATTATAACACTAGAATGATTTATCACCTATCTCAGAGTGGGAGCTACAAGAAGCTTCTTAGTAACCCCATTGCGAAGGTTATGAAAGACGTCAAAAGAGCCATAAAAAACTCAAACCTAGATGAAAGAATAAAGAAATGTCTTCTTCTGAATAGTGAGATTACCCCAAGAATCTATGGACTACCCAAAATTCACAAAGACGAGGCTCCTTTGAGACCTATAGTAAACACAATAGGCTCTCCCACTTACAAACTTGTCAAGTATGTAGAGAAAATCCTTATCCCCCTATTAAGGTCATACGGACTCCTTCATTAAGGACTCTAATGATTTTGTCAAAATCATCAAGAATGAGAAAATAAAACCGGAGGACATCCTTATTAGTTTCGATGTTGTCACCCTCTTCACCAAAATCCCACTAGATGAATCCATCTAGGTTGTTAATGAAGTGACAGACCTGGAAACAACAAATCTAGCAGAGGTTTTCCTCCAGTCCACATTTTTCAGCTATCAAGGCAAATTCTATGAACAAACAAGCAGCGTAGAAATGGGTTCCCCACTTTCTCCCATTGTCGCCAATATTTTCATGGAAAACTTTGAGAAAAAAGCCTTAGATTCCTTTCCCCTTAAACCATTAATATGGAAGAGATTCATTGACTATGCCAACGCACTTTTTCCCCATGGTAAAGACGAACTTGAGAAATTCTTCCAACATCTAAATGACATTTCTAAAGACATCAAATTCACAATGGAACTCAGGGTAAATGGTACAATTCCCTTCCTAGACATATTAATCAAAAGGAAAGAAGACAGTAGTCTTGGACATAAGGTCTCATCACCACCTAGCCCAGAAGTTAGGCATCCTCAACACTCTAGCCACGAGGGCCTTAATAATTTCCAATGATGACAACCTAGTTCAAGAAAAATGTCAACTCTCTAGGGTTTTTAAGAGCATAGGCTAGAAGAACAAAGAAATCAAGAAAATGATAAACAAATCCCTAGATAGAGAAAATAATGGACCTAAACCACCTAACAACCAACCCCCTAGTACTACAGCCTACCTTCCCTATATTCAAGGAATAACTAATAAGATTTCCAGTGTACTGAGAAAGAAAGAGATTAAGACATCCTTTAAACCCTAAAAAACCATCAAACAAAAAATGAAATCAGTTAAAGATTAACCTGACCATAAGAAATGTAAAAGAGTTTACAAAATAGAATGCTCCTGTGGTAAATGCTACATAGGAGAAAATGGTCGGTCCTTTCATATTAGGATCAAAGAACATGGAAAAGATATAAAAAATGAATGTACACACACCTCTTCTTTAGCCAAACACTCTTTCTCATCCAAACACCACATACGCCTGGAAGACACAAAAAATTTAGCCAAGGAAGATCAATTCTTCAAACACGGAATCAAAGAAGCTATTGAAATCCCTAAACACCCTAACAACCTGAATAGAGACAATGGCCTAGAAATTAGAAAAAACTAGATTCCTCTAATCCAAGACAGACACACTAGGTAGGTTACATTTTAACCCTAAAAACTTAAGTTCATTGTAAACCCCCTCCCCCTTTTACAAATTAAAAACAACCTTGAATAAAAATAAATTATTAAATAAAAATTTCTTATCATTACATTAATAACATTTAAAACAATGTATAAATTAATATTATTAATAACCAATTAATTATCAATACATTAACTACTTTATTAAAATTGTATTAAAACAATTATAAACCTTACCATTTAATGATAAAATAAGAACTATAAATAAAAGTAAATTATAAATTATAAAAAATTTATCATTACATTTATAACAATTAATCCAATTAATAAAGTAATTCATCATTACATTAACACAACCATTTAATTAATAATTTATTAAAACCTTAAAAATCTTTAAATTAAAAACACTTCTAGATTTTTAGAGCCGACCCTAGACTTCATACTTCTTCACCTCCCGCTAATTCACTATTTATCTACGCTCTTCAGATTTATCTTTACTCAGGATTAGATGTTCTAATAATGTGTCCTGATATGGACTCAAAATGTCGACCTCCAATAATCAATACTGTGGATCCTATGAATCCTCAAAACAAACCACCCCACAAATATCTTGTTGTTTAGAACACTTAACTCTGACCGACGACTCCGAGTTGGTAATTAATCAAGTCACCCAAAGGTATAAAATAAATAAGGAAATACTCAAATTATATTTCAAAAGAGTTAATGAATTGACAGAATCTTTTAGCTCTTTCAACATTTCCTTCATTCCAAGGGACAAGAATCAAAAGGCAAATTCATTGGATTTGGCAGCCTCATTGTCAAACCCTGATGATATTCAAATCAAAACATGTTTTCAAGTAGAAAGGGTATTCCGACCTTCCATACCTGATAACCTGGATTATTTACAAGTATTTGAGAATGATGAACAGTTGGAAAAAAAATTGTTGAATGATGATGATGATGAAGACAATCACATGTCTGATGTCTCGAAAGATTGTATTCAATCTGAGTCTCTATTTACAAAATATGATCATGCTAAGAATATCCTGGAATAACTTTCACTCTAAAAGGTTCAAGAAACAAGAAATATCAATATTGGAACTGACAGTTCCCCAAAATATGTCAATTTGGTAGTTGATTGCACCATTGAGGAGATTGATCAATATGTTGCATTGTTTAAAGAATACATTGATGTGTTCTCATGGACTTGCGATGATTTGAAATCTTATGATAAAATAATATTCCAACATATCATTCCTTTGAGAGAAGAAACAAAGTTGGTCAAGAAAAAAATAAGGACGATGAACCCTAAATTAAAACCTCTAGTAAATATTGAATTGGAAAAATTAAAGAAGGCTTGAATAATATATCCCATTAGGCATTCTGATTGTATTTCAAACCCTATGATAGTAAGAAAGAAGACTAGGGAGATTCGGATGTGTGTAGATTTCAGGGATCTTAACAAAGCAAGTATAAAGGATAATTATCATTTACCTAACATGGAGTTTCTTCTCTAGCAAGTGACAGGATCATCTTGCATGTCCATGTTAGATGGTTTTTCTAGTTATAATCAAGTCTTGATTGTTGAGGAAAATAGAGCAAAGACAACATTCATAACACCTTGGGAGACATATGCATATGTTATGATTCCATTTGGTTTGAAGAATGCATGAGCCACATTTCAGAGGGCCATGGATCATGCCTTTAAAGGATTGATAGGAAAATTCATGGTATAATATCAATATGACTTGACAGTGCATTCAAAAACAAGGGGTGATCACATTCATCAATTGAGAAAAGTTTTTGAGAGATGCAGAATATATGGTGTTTCTCTAAATCCAAAGAAATGTTTATTCGTTGTAACTCAAGGAAAACTATTGGGTCATATTATGTGCAAGGAAGGGATTTATATAGATCCAGAAAGAGTTAAAACTATAAATGAACTCAACCCCCCATCATCTAAGAAAGGAGTTCAATCGTTTTTTGGTAAGATCAACTTTGTGCGAAGATTTGTCCTTGACTATGCAAGTATTGTGAAGTCAATCAATTTATTGTTGAAAATGGACCAAGGGTTTGAATGGACAGTAGATACACAAGAAGCCTTCAATAATATCAAAAGGGAAATCACCACAACTCCAATCCTTATTAGCCCATATTTTCAAAGGGACTTCATCATCTATTTGTTCCCTATAGAAACAGTTGTTGCATTTGTTCTTACTTAGAGGAATACCAACGGTGAAGAACTCCTAATTAGTTTCATGAGAAAAACCCTTCATGATT
This sequence comes from Picea glauca, assembly GCA_000966675.3. Classification (NCBI taxonomy): domain Eukaryota; kingdom Viridiplantae; phylum Streptophyta; class Pinopsida; order Pinales; family Pinaceae; genus Picea; species Picea glauca. The sequence goes on along the minus strand of JZKD02S1734322.1, from coordinate 68,115 downwards.
ATGAATTGAGGTATTCAAAACTGGAAAAGCAAGCCTTGGCTCTTGTGAAAGTAGTGGTGCACTTTCAGAGGTACATACTAAATTCTCATGTTAATTCTTATGTTCCACCTTTTCCAGTGAAGATGTTTTTGAACCAACAATTGAGAGAAGGAAAATAGGCTAGTTGGTTAGCAAAGATCCAAGATAATGATATTTAAATTAAACCTTTAAAGGTTGTCAAAGGACAAGTTTTATGTAAGCTCATCGCAAATAGTGATTCTTTGGATGGAATGATTTCAATTTCAGTAGGACAACCATTGGTTGATTCAGAATGGTATGGAAACATTGTATTCTACTTGAGGTCTAGGAAGTTTCTAGTCACCATGAAACCTAAAGAGAGAAGAACATTGAATATGAAGTCAAAACAATATGTGTTGATTGGTGATATATTGTTCAGAAGGAACTATGATGGTATATTATTGAGATGTGTTGATGAAAACAAAGCCCGAGAACTAATTAGGGAATTCCATGAAGGAATATGTGGTGGACATTTTGCACTTACAGCCACCTCCCATAAGATAATAAGAGATGGATTTTATTGGCCATCAATTTTTGGAGAATTATATTCCACAATAAGGAAGTGTGTAACTTGCCAGCAATTTTCAGAGAAAATGAAGAGATCTGCGATGTCGTTACAACCTATAACTTTAGAACAACCATTATCCCAATGGAGAGTTGATGTTGTCGGGTCAATAAATCCAAAGTAAATCATGGGACATATGTACATTCTCACCGCTACAGATTATTTTACGAAGTGGCAAGAAGTAGTAGCATTAAAAAGGGTTGATTCTGAAGAGTTAATTAAGTTCCTCAAAGATAATATTTTGTCAAGATTCGGTGTCCTAGACAAATTTATCACTGATAATGGTTTGATTTTCATTGGTTCAAAATTTATAGAATTTTTTGGATAATATGGAATTATTATGGGGCAGTCATCAAACTATTATCCACAAGGGAATGATCTTGCATAATCCACAAATAAGACACTCATTCAGATATTGAAGAAAACTATTACCAAAAACCAAAGGAATTGGCATTTGAAGTTGACTGATGCATTGTGGGAAAGAAGAACAACTCCAAAAGACAGCACTGGGATGTCTCTGTATACATTGGTTTATGGGAAAGAAGAAAAAATGTCAATTATCCTCGAACTCAATGCTTTGACTTTTGTGGTTAATACATAAAATGCAAAAGATAGTTCAAAATACAAAGGAGGACCAACCAATTGTTGAAATTGGAGGAAGAATGAAGTAAATCCATGAATAGAACTTCTTAGAGACAAAAAATTACCAAAAGATATTTTGAACATAATGCAACTGTAAATAATTTTCAGAAGGGAGAACTAGTGTTACTCTGGAACAAAGCCAAGGAGAAACCATCGATGCACACAAAGTTTGAAGCACTCTGGATTGGACCATACATCATTGAAAAGATCCTGGGTTTTAATTCCTGTATGCTCAAAAACATGAAGGGTAAAATATTAATGATGTCTATCAATTTCCCTGTATGCTCATTTCCCTGTACATAAATTTTATTTTTCATTTATTCAGTTTGTATATTCTTACCTTTGACTTCATATCCGAATTGATGGAAGTGCTTGGTCATAAATATTATGGATTCTTGACAACCCGCATGGGGTTATCATCCCATAGTTGGAGCCAGCTGTTGAGATTAATTCTCTCTTCTGAAATTTCTCTCCCTTTTCTATATTCCTAACTTCTTTTTTCCATTTCTTTTCCCTCTTTTATACCTACCCTCATCTCCCTTTTTCTTTTCTCCCTTCTCTTTTCTCTTTCTAGTAACCATACTTAGTCATGTTTCAAATATTGGCAGGTTCGTAGGTTGGCCGACTCACGAGTCTTCATATCCATCCATGTTATTATGTTATGAGTCTGATCGATCACCTTGTTATAATATACTTAACCATTTTTTCAACCATGGGTTCACGGGTTCAAGATTTCATCTTTCAAGTTCTGCAATCTCCACTTTTCACCCAAAGGCCAGTGATATACATTATGAACCTCAGACTTGTCGTGGGTAATGAGCCTTTAAGTATTTCATTTATCCTATATCCAAGTCCGACCGGCCGCTTTGCAACACTTAGCTTATTTTTTATCGTTCACAACCGCGGGTTCGAGGGTTCGAGGGTTTACGAGTTCACAAAAGGCCCCAAATTCAAACTACTCTTGTTTGTCCCTGCCATCTTCGTGTTTTTCCCAATATGTCTTTAGTATAGTTTAATGATAATAATTGATCATGCATGCTCTGTAAATATCATCATTAATAAGCAAAGGGATCGAGAAGATTTTTCATTAAATTGCATTAAAGAACGATTTGTCAAAGTTTATATTATTGTTATCTCTTTGAAAGTATTCATTTCAAGTTATTATCCAGTTGAAATAACAATCTTGTTAACCTATGGAAGCATCAGTTAGACAGTAGTTCTATGGTGATACTTTGAATATTTTTCGTCGTGAAGACCAGAAATTTCAGTGGTCTAGAGAATACTCCTATTATTCATCTCCTCCTGCACAGAAAGACATAATATGGACATCTGGAATTGCTCGCATAGGGTGTGTCCCTGAGGTATTCGACTGTAAATAATTTGTTGCATGGTGCGTTGAAAAGTACGTATCGAGCCAGCGAGTTATATAACTTCGGGATCATTCCCCCATCTCTCTTTCACCACAAATGTTTTGTAAGATGTTGAATCTCCCTAAGCTAACACTTACCTTCAAAGGAGAGGATTGCATATATTTTCTGAAAAAACATGTCAATGGCCTGGATCTCTTGCATGATTTATTAGAGAATCTCTCGGTTGTTCCAGAAGACATAACCAGGATTCAGGTCGACTCTTTTAAAAACCCATTTCGAGAAATTTCTTGGTTGTTTACCAAGTTGATAGGTCAAGAAAACACCGCCACCATTTCTCGCATGATTCTTTATATTTTATATTTTACAGTTAACGAGAAAGTTATCTTCGACTAGGAAAATTGATTTCCATTGAAATCTCCTTCCAATTATCACATTATAAAAGGGACAATAAATTATTTATGGCTTCCTATTTGGTATTTGCGATAGTATATTGCTTTCAATTTCCAAAATTGACTATATGTAAGAGGGTGAACCGTGAAATTCATCTAGTTACCTTCTGGTATCAATCATTGTGGAGACAAAAGACTTATTTGGTTTTTACAAAGTTTACAATGATTTCATTTCAATTTTCAAAGGACCGTTGTTTGGTAAAAATACCCCCAAGATATCTTACCAGGATAATAAATTCTTGGAGAAAAGGGGAACAATAAAACAGATGGAAAATCACAGTGTCATCAGGATCTTTTGTTCCAAGGAAAATCCCTCTTTTCTTCCATACCATTTATCTGATAAATTGTTTATTATAGAAGTGGCAAAGCAATACAATTTATGGCTACATTTTTTCCATGAAAATTGGAAAAATCAATTCATCCCCTTGGCATGAAAAATTGGAGACTTGATTTTCAGGAATATAAACAAAATTGATGAGTTTGTGAATCACTTCAACAATGTAAATATGAAGTATGTTGAAGAGATAAAGGGGTTTGACCCTAACAAAATATTTGTGGAATATATGTTGTCAATAGGATTCAACAACGCATTCATTCATACTATTTTGAGTGAAGAAGAAGATAACAACCTAGGTGCTCCTACACACAATGTTGGTGACTTGGAAACAATACTTAGTAATAATGAATTTTATAAACAGAAAGGAAAGGGTCCCAATGAGAAGAACGCCTAGTCTCCAGTTCTTACTCCTAAAACTACCACATCCTGAAGCAATGCTCCAATGGCCCACCCAAATAGGAAAGTTACCAACAATAGTTCAAGCAATGGAGGAGAGAAGAATCCCCGCCCCCTCAGACAAATCGAGAGTTCACACAAGCTCCCTTTGAGAAAGAAGATGAAGAATGTTGTGCAAGAGGAAGAAGAAAATCTCATAGAAAATGACATCAATAATTTCTCTCTTGAAGACATGGAGCTCGAGGCGAATATTGAGAAAATGTTTCCCATAATTGTTCATCGGGGAAATATAGACCAACAAATTTCATCATTAGAGATCATTGAGAATGAGACCTTTAGTGAAGAAAGTGTTGTCTTTAACAAGGAATCTAAGAAATTGATTATAGAAAAAGGTGATCTGGAAAATAAGAAAGGAAAATATCGTTCAGAGGTTGACCTAAAAGATATGTGGCCATCCCAAATCTCTAAAATTCATAGAGCAACTGGGGATGCTCTTGATGATTTCATTGGTGGTTTGGATACAGAAAACACTAAATTGAAAGAAAGGATCAGGGAGTTGGAAGAAAAATTAATGCCGCTTCCACTTCTTTCCAGTCCTTTGTCAATAGTCAAACCCAACACACCCATTGTTAATTTGAAAGGATATTCAAGCCTACTCACATCATCCATGAGTTATGTAGAAATAAATATTAAGAAAAGAATGGAATTGATAACAGAGGCATGGGAGGTTTCGAAAAATATTTTTTCTTTTGGCTCGAGGGTGCATGCCTTCCATGAATATATGAAAATTGATCTAAAGAATGAAGAAGGTTTTTACATTGATGTTGTATTACCCTTTGAAACCAAAGTCTCTAACATGACGGAACTAAGAATAAGAAAGGAGGATCTTCCCTCCCCAAGCCACATAAAAAAGCTGAATGCTTGTTGGAAGGAAAGGATTAAAAATTTGAATAATATTGTTCAAGCATGCAACGAATCCATACTGAAAAGGGAAGAACTGTTCAAGAGGCTCACGAAGATAGACCTAGCAGGAGGTACTAATGAAGTACAAGACCCTAAATTAATTCTCAACTCAATGTTCCTAACAAAGCAACAGTTTGACGAACGAGTTGATATTTTTAAAGGGTTATCAGTTGAAACGTTTTATGGTATAATCGAATATAATGAAGATGACATAGACAATTGGTTAGTGGACTATTCCGTGAAGAATCAATATATTGAGGAAGCAATACATGGTATTTCTCTTGATTTAAGAGACTTGGAAGGCGAGTTATTTAACATTAAAATCCGGCATGAGATAAATGTTGCACCAATGAAAAATTGTATTGAAGAATGGTTCAAAAAAGAAATCAACAAATTGACCAACGAGGGGAAAGAAATAGTTGAGACGGTTCCTATAACCATTAATGAAGACAATAAAAGGACAACAACAAGCAAGTGAATATACGAGAGACCATCATAGTAAGTTTATGATGATCACGTGTTTCTTTCTTTATCAGCTCTTTCATCCAGTTACTCCGCTTCTTTGACTAGAAAGGTTTAACCAAAGTCTAATAACTTCTCATTTTATTCTTTCCAGATCTTGTTGTTCTTTTATCGCCCACCATCCTCCTTCTACAATATTTATTCTTGTTTATTTTTTCTTTATGGTCCGCAGGAGCCCCAAACCCAGTCCTAAGGACAAACACATTTTAAATTTCAAAGGATATGTAACAGACTATATATTTTTTAAAAATTTCAAGAGAGCTATTTCGGGATCAATTTTGACTGTCCTTTGTAACTTTGAGTTTTGAGTATACATTATTTGATATTGATATATCATTATCTTTATTTGAGCCGCCCATGTGTCCACTCTTTTAAAGTTCTCTTATGAATGTGAACCATCTTCTTTTTATTTTATGTGATCAAAATCTTTAGTTTAACTATGATGGATGTGAGGAAATTTTGTCTATCTTCTTTAAATGTATGAAGTGTGTTGTTCCTGGTCATTTCTCAAGAACCTTTTTTAAAAAGAAAAGAAAACATTTTCTTTCTTGTTATTTTTATATTTCTTTGATTACCATGACAGACTTCTGCAAATTTCCATATTCTAAAGAGTTTGCAAGATACCAGATATATAAAATATGCAGAACAGAAACAAAATGCTAGAAATAACAGAATAGCAGTAAAATATCCAGCATAATATTCACAATACACAGAAATGATATACGAAATAGCAACAGAAATAGCACTTGAACAGAAATAGCACTTGATT
>JZKD02S1734322.1:10890-37202 GCA_000966675.3 Picea glauca | reverse complement strand
TTACCCTACCTCAAGGGTTTTCTCTATTTCTTGTGTTCATGTTATGGTGAATGGTTTATGGTTTATGCTTGGTATTATTGAAGTATATTTGCAGATCTGGTTTAGGTACTTAACAATTGGTATCCTTACAGAAGACTCCAGAAGAAACTTTGCAGAAGAAAAAATCACAAGAATTGAGCTTCGACGAGATATCAAAACAACGACATCTGGCACTTCTCCATGGTGCAACAATATAGTTATTGGACCGATATACCCATTCGACTTCCACCCTGAATGGGTCGAAAAGCAATTATGAGCTCCTACCAAACCGTTGGACAACACCAAAATGGATAGAACGAAGTTAATGAAGGCTCCATATCCGTTGCAAGCAAACTGTTGCTAAGTTTCCCTACTTAGTCTATCGTGCCACGCACTAAGAATACTTTTTCTAAGTGAGAATTTGAACCCAAAACTTGAGATTAATTCACCCTACGATCATTGCCTTGTTCCCATATTGTTCATCGTAGTCTCAGAATTCATTTTTACATCTGAGCTAGTGGACCCAAGCTTGTATGTCGGACAAGCTCAATATTGTTGAGAAAGTAGTTGAAGAAGTTTTGATCGACCTAATGGTTGAGAGAGTCATGTCAGAGAGAAGGATGTCTACAGGTGTGCAAGCATCATCGACAGGAGGATTCCAAGCTTCTCCCTCCACTGCTTGTGGTGTCAGACCTTCCAGAACCACGACCGAGACAAGAACAAAGCACAAAGATGATATTGCAAATGCCAAGATGATCCCACACATTCTGCCAGTTTACATACCACCTTTGAGTGGCAAGATTAACCGCGATAGTGTATCCAGGGACTTTGAGTACACCCTAATCACCGCGTATCTTTTGAAATGGGTGCGCGCAGTGTGTGTTGACCAGGATAAGCTCACAACACTGAAATTCAATGACTTTAACCTTGGAGATCGCAAAATATACAACATGTTAGCTCCGCATAAATACTTAACCAACACCAAAGGCATAAATCCTAAGATTGTCCCACAGTCCTAGACCCAGAACCTCGCGTAGTCCACACTACTCAATGTAATGAAGATCCCTCACTTCGTCAAACACCAGGAAGTCAACGCATGCATCAGGTTGTTATTGTCTTGCTACCACGGCGGATACTTATGGTTGGACCGTCGCATCACTGTGGATCCGACTCTGATCAATCGGATCACAGTACTTAGCATGCAAGGCCCTGACCCACAGGACTTTTACCCAGGCAAGACCTCAAACTGAGCACTAGCACAACGGATAAAGGAAACTTATGGCGATGTAGATAAGGGTATGTGAGGCTACAAGGTAGCCTCTATCCAGAGTGGCACAGTGCGACTTGCATGTCAATTGATCGCAGGCAAGTTAGTTCATAAGAACAGACCCACACAAGTGACTGGTTTCGTAGTTGACCTCGCAGGGAAGTGCGCCGAGGGACTACAAATGAATTGGGCACAGTATCTTGTAAACCAATTAGAGCTGGATTGCAGAGGAGCGCAAGACCAAGGGTATGAGTTCCACTTTATTTGGTTGCTTATACTCATCGCTTTCATCGCTTGGGAACTACCAGAGGGAGTCACTTTTCTGGAGATCGAAACTTTCGAACCACTAGCCGCGAAGTTCTGTATGTTGTGGTACTCCAGCAACATGAACAAGCAGCGGCAGTCCAATGTTGTCTTCCACACCTACTTCAACCAACTGAAGAATGAAATCCAGTCTACATCGCGAATCACTCCAAACGTACTTCATAGGTTTATACCTTTGATGAAATTTAGCACGGACTGCCACTTCACCTATATTACAGCACGCGGTGATGAGCATAAACAACAACTCCAATCCTACTACAAGCTGACAGAGGATGACTTGGAGGAGATCACCAAGGAATGGTCGGCAAACCTCCTTGTTGCAACAAACCCCGCAGACATGTCCGACGAGGAAAGCCCTGAAGATATGTCGAATACACCTAGGCCAAGCAGGACTAAGAAGGATGACGAAGTTGAAGATGTCCCTAGCACTTCCGTGAAGACTATTTTGCTCTCACCTGAGTAGGGAGGTGATGGTGACGAGCTAGGTGGTATAGAAGTTGAACAAAACAGAGGCAAAGTTACTCCACCTAGAGAGGAGGAGGATCCCTCCATGAAAAGAAATATGACACCACCAAAACCCTCCTCCCAAAATAAAGCTAAGGCCACCTGGACCACACTTAAAACTAACCTTACCCCAAATGACTTTGACTTCTTAATTGCCACGCTGAATGATGTTTCACTCTAGATCGCAGAAAGGAAAGAAGCAAAGCAGGAGGAGCTCTTCAACCGAATTAAGGGCGAACTCAAAGAAGTGCACTAGGCACTCCAATCCATCCAAGCAGTGTCTACAACGCCCTTGATAAGAGGAACCTCAGGAACAAGCGATGAGCCCACTCGATTACACCAGATCTCTGATCAAGTCAAAGATCGCCTTTGATGAGCTCAAGAAGACATAGCACAAGCCACCCAAGCTTTGATGCAAGCACAGAAAGAACTTCTAGAAAAACAGAATGAGGCAGAACGGGAAAATCTTTCCCTGAAAGTGAAGTGGGACGAGGAAAAAGCACAATTGCTAGCAAAGAAACTTGAAGTTCAGGAAAGGATTCACAAAGAACTGCACTCTGTGACAGTCATAGAAGTGAAGATGGAAGACTGTCTCCCACAGCAGGTGACCCAACTGGAAGAAGTAATCCAACAACTCCAACAGCGCATCATGGATCTAGAGCTCTACATCATGCCCGAGACCCCCCAAGAAATAAGAGATCTAAAAGAGGCCACTTCTCGAAGCACAGTTGGTCGATTAAAAACATTTTTCTTGGAATGCAAGCAGTTGAGAGCTAGCAGCGCCCAGACTTATGAAACCCTCGTAGAGAATCTAGAATTGAAGACATTGGAGGCACAGATCCAAGAAGCAAAGTAGCATGCAAACATGCTACAGGCATAGATAAAGACTTTGACCCCAGTCAAAAGAATGAAGAGGTTCACAGAACAATGCACAGCCCAACAACAAGTACATGCGCTGCAAAGTAAAGTGATGGAAGTCTCCCAAAGACTTTAGCCAATCCAAGAAAAGGCATGCCAACTGTTCGCTGAACTTGAAAGCCAGGAAGTTGAACTTGAACAGGTTGTCATCACTACAGAACAACATCTGGAAGGACCGCTCAATGACACAATGATCTAGGAATTTACTGAGCAAGAGGTTGTCGCACTGCAACAGGTCGAAGCATCTCAAGCCAAGCTCGAGGCATTCGAGGCAGAATTGATCAGACCTAGTGACTTGGGATGAGTCACAAGTGAGTGTTGGGGGCCTATTGGCCCTTGACCAATTTTTGAAGAATACTTGGTCATATTTGACCATTTTTGGGACTACGACAACTTGCCAAAGATGGAGCGCAACATGAAGCGGAAATTTGGGAAGAAAGACCTATTTTTGGGTCCCTTTTAGGGTTTTGGGTTGATGTAAGTGGAAAGGGATGTCAGCCCGTGGTTTTACCCACGCTTAGGCCTATTTTGTAATCTATAAATAGATACTTAGGGAATGTAAGTAGATATGATTTTTTAGTGCAAGTAGGAGTACATCTATGTGATGTATAGCTAAAGGCTTACTGCTAGTAGCTCAATCTATGTGATCAGATGTGTATTGCAAGTTCTCTATGCATGATTGTATGGATATCGGAAAGATAAGTGCGAGTTGTTATAGTTTTGTGCTGAAGTGCAAGGAAGAAGGATCTGGCAAGCTACGCAGATCTTCTATCCTGTGCGAAGTAAGGGTCACCAAATCTCTGTGCTGTAACCGCTTAACTGAGATAATATAAAGAAGAAGACTTTGTGGACGTAATGTAGCCCCGGGGTGCGGGTGAACCATGGTAACTTTGTGTATTGTGCTATGTGCTTCGACCTAATGTGTTTATCTCCTTCTTGGCTAAGTGCTTGCTGTGATTAAATAGATCTAGTTATGTCTGTGCGTATGATATATGAATGAATGTTAGATATGATATATAAGATGTTTAGTGCTTGATCTGTTGAATCTAATCTATATTTATGTGGCTAAGTACTGAATCATCTTTAGTCTAAGTATTCACTGTGATGCTCTGTGCCATCTGCAAAGTACCATAAGGGTTAAATATTGATGAATGATCTATGCTAAGTGCCTTGTAAAAGATATAATCACAGATCGGTGCCCCAGCTAAGGTTGCAGACACTTGAGTCCTGCAACCACCCCTGCCTCTACCTCGGGTGAGACGTCATCTGCTTCGCAGGTGTTTCCGAAAGGGCCAGTAGTTAGGGTTTTGTTGGTGTGCTCTTGAGCATTGAACCATGGGTCTTCCCCTGTGCCAACAGTAGGGTAGAAAAGTGACACAATGAATATCATGCAGAGGCATAGTGCATAGAGGTGGCGCACAGAGCATAAAAATGGAGAAGAACAGAAAGAACAGGGAATGCGAACAAAGAGAGACTGATGCAGGCAAAGTAGAGAAGTGTAGCAGAACAGTGATGAGACTGGTAAGCCATAGATAAATTTTGTATCACTCTGATATATTCGAGAAAAGAAAATATTTATATTTCAGGGTGGTAGGGAGGTTCTAGGGAGGACTGCTATCCTCAAAGGTTCAAGTAGGTGCTTGAACACAGGGAGTTGTAGCTTCCATATGGTTGTAGACAGGAAAACTAGGGTGGTGCAAGGGAGAACTATTGATCTCTGTTATACAAGTTGGTGCCTGTGTAACTGGAAGTTGGTGCTTCCATCCAGTTGGTGCTAAAATACTCAGGGTTTGGGTGCTTCCTTCTAGTGGGTTCTAGAGAAACTAGGGAGTTGGTGATTCCTTCTAGTGGGTGCTAGAGAAACCAAAGAGTTGGTGCTCTCATCAAGTTGTTGCTTGTAAAACAAAGTTTGTAGCCTCAGGAGGAGTTGGATCTCATAAGAATGATAATGTACAAAAAATAAAGATTACATATCATATCAAGAATAAGAGGTTTTTCCCTTTATGGTTTTCCTCAGGAAATATCTGTCTTTGTATATTTCATTTGTGTGATTGATGTTGAATACTCTATTTCTTACCTCCTTGCATTATTTTTATTGTCATTGAGTGTTATGTAAAGAGTTTAAAATAGGCATAATTGTTTAAGCACAGTAACAACTGATTCACCCCCCCCCTCTCAATTTGCCAACAACATCAATATCACCAATAAATGTACCTCATACATGTACCAAAAATATGTCTCACACCATCCACATAAGATGTGTCTCAAGCATGTACCAATGTCTCAACAAGATAACAAATACATGCCTCAAGCATGCACCATAACATCACGAACATGTAACCCTTAAAACATGCATATAGAAATACCTTTAAACTTGTAGTTGACCTGATACATAATATTTCAAACGTGTAACTCCTTATCAACAGCAACAACCTAGTACAAGCATCATCCCCAAATTTTCCTTAGCCTCGTAGGACTAAGGCCAGTCAACTAGCGTGGCCTTATGAGATGAGGGTCGTACAACCCACAAGGGTTCCTCCCGAGACACCAGTAGTTTGACCCATAGGGGTTATCCAAACTAGGGTTTCTCATAAACTCTCACTCTCCTCTTCAATCTCAAAACTTTTGCATTCCTTACTCTTTCGTTGCCTTGGATTCGTCATTTCAAATTCGCCAATAGATCACTTGCTCACTAAAAGATATTCAATAAACTTATGTGTATAAGTGTTCTTATGAGAGCCTTCTTGTTGTGTATTTATACCTTTCCAAGTGACTTATTTCCTTAACTTTAGGGGCAACCTGTGCTTTCTTGTTATAACCACTTTACCCCTTTAATTAATGAATTGTAATTGTTTAGGGGCTTCTTAACCATTCTTCGTGGCTTCCAACTTCATTACCTCATAACTCCTCGATCATGAGGAACTATGTGATGTACCACCTACCGTCAGAAACAGTATGACAAGGACTATCCATCTATGAGTTTGTTACTTGCATTTACATTTTCCTTCATATCATTATTCCTCAAACAACTTCGAGCTTCATGACCACATCTCTGGGGTTTCTTATAGACTTCTTCAAATGCACCCATCACATCTATCGACATCAATGACAACCACTTATGTTGACATCAATGAAAACCATATATCCAACAACAACAATGTCAACCAACTATCCAACATTTAGTTTACAAGCTCCTCATCCATCTTCTCAGTAGATGTGTGTCCTCTCTTCTCCTTAAACCTACTCTCAATTTCTTCAACTTTAGCCTTAACAAAGGCTGGAATTCTAGTAGCATCTGACCACCTCCATGGGTTCCTTTTTGGCCCAATATGGTCTATGGTGCTCCTTCTACACAATTAGGCTTCAATGGGATCTAACCCAATCTCCTATGATGGCCCCAATCCTTCCTGGAACTTATTTTTGTTATGAATGGTTGTCCTTACTATCCATAGAGAAGATTGTTATCCCTGATTTCTAGGGATAACTAAGAGATCATGTCTCGAGGCCCATAGGTCCTAGACATGGAGTACTGAGAGCAGGATGGACCTGAGCATGGCCCTGGAGGGCCCATCCTTTTCTTCTTTCGTCAGATTCGTCTTGTCAGCAATAGCAACATCCATCACCATCGTCTTGGTCTTGTATCAGAGAAGGCTCTTGCTCCATGAGGTAATTGGTCCAGGTATCATGGTATGTGTCACTTTTGATCATTATAACCTTTAAATGTATGCATCTAATCCCTTTATCTTTGACAAATGCTTGGATCTTACATTGGCCCACTTGACCATGCTTGGGGAGATTGAATGGGTACCCTAGCAAGCCTGTACTCATAGGTTTTGGTTTGCCACTGGGGAATTTATGAAGAGCCATTGTCTACTCCCATCATACCACCACTTTTCCATCTTATCTCCTGCTCATCTGTCCCATTCCCCTTGTTCGGGCATTAGGATGATTTGTTTGTGGGGTTACACCTTATCTCGTGAGAAGAAGGAGCTAAAGGCCCAGAAGGTAAAAGAAACTGGTAAAAGATAAAAGCCTAGAAATAAAACCACAAGATGCTTCACCCAAGGATCCACGAGAAGGCAATAAAATGCCTCTCAGCAAGAAACAAGAGGGACCCGAAAAAATAACAAACAAGACCTAATCAAGAGGATAGGGGGTCTCATCACGATTCAGCCTATTATGTTCATGGGTACCTAACAGCATGACATTGCCACCATCTGGTTACCATGCCAAGGCAGTGACCTTTGGTTGCATGGCCAAGGGAAAGGGGGTCTCATCACGAGCCAGCCTTATCATCTATGTGAAAGTACTTGTGGGTAACACTGTCAGCTCTGGTCACCACGCTAAGGCAGTGTCCTCTAGCTAGCCCTTGAGTAAAAAGAAAAAGAAGAAGAAAAGCCAGATAAAGAAAAGAATAAAGGCAAGAAAGGGCTTGGAAAAAATTGCATCCATGACAGGTACAACTCGCCTTCTACAAAGGCACCCACAAGTAATATCATGCATCTCTAGCTCTCACTCTACCAGTGTGTTTGGACATCCCTTAACCACATCACCTCATTTACATGGCTTGGATGAAACCCCTTGGAAACTTTCCTTTCCTTATGGATACTTGCCCAATAGGGTGTCTTGTCCTTTTTCTCAACCTTGTATTGTAGGTTTTTGTAGAGTCTTTGAGCTATTGAATAATATATCAGGGTTTTTATGCATATGTTTGATAATATTAATGTTGAAATGTGATTAACATTGCTATGATCCTTGTGACTAATAAGCCCATGGAGGGCATAGTTTTTTATGTCCAGGACGATGCCCGACAAACAGGTACCCCTTGGACCGGTACACATGGGGAGATGATTAGTTTGGACCTCCATGGGGCTAAACATCCCATCATATGGTTTCTAAGACCCCATCAGAGGGGTAGAGATAGGACAGTGTTTGACCGAGGTTTTGCACCAGAGAAGAAGAGGACGTTTCACCAGAGGCACTTTAGCAGAGCCCGGCCTAGGGGGAATGACCCCTTTTCAGTGGAAAGTTGGCCTTGGAAGGCTCAGAGCGCCCCATCCTTAACATGGCGTCATCCAGCTTCATGGTCATTCTTGGAGGCAGACTGGGCAGCAGTGGCACATGTGGCATGTTGGAGAAGCCCCTAGGGGGCTAACGTTTTGCTCCTGGATGTCTCATTTTCCCTAAAAGGGGCTAGTGCCTCCCTTGAAGGGGATTTTACCTTTATTACAGCTCAGTTAGGGTTTTAATTTGACAATTTAATGTAAAAACGGTATGATTTTGGTTTAAAGCATTGTCGGCTAATTTTTATGACCTAAAATTAATTAAAGGTCATTGATATAGTATATATTGAGGAGTTTTATCCTCATTTTGACAAAAAACACAACACTCACTCTCCTAGTGAGATCTTATTTGTGTGCCCTACTTGGGTATTTCTTCTCTTTAAGTGAGGCGCACTTGTTGAAGGAGGGCATTTCTTGGCATTTTTGGCATTTCTCTTGAAGGAAAGTTTACAACTAGGGTCAATTTTATTTCATCATGATATGTAAGTGTTTTTTCTACAAAACTTCTTAATTGAATGGTTGTAATCTTATATTCTTGCATTTATTATAAACTTTGTCGATTTTAAAACCCTAGGGGACAAACACACAAGTTGGTTGTTGTCTCATGTCCCCTAAAAGAGAAATTTTCAGCCATTGAAGAAGGAAGGAAGAGCCTATCCATTGCTACACTCTTATTGCTTTTTCCCTTTGTGCTAGCCATACCTTTTAAAGTCAAGAAGGAGGAGACATCCCAAGCCTAGGTTATCTACAGCTAGGGTCATCTTGCTTCTAGGGTTTGGTGATAGGGCCTTGCCTTAGCAACACTCTTCCTCACCACACTCTCGTGTCTTGATTTATCTTTTATGTTAGCCTTTTTTCCAAGTTAAACCTAAGGAAAGAGGAAAGAGCACAAGGCCTTGCTTAAGCAACACCGGAGTGAGCCTCTTTCCCCTAGGGTTTTGTTTCTGGGGCCCTACCATTGCATCACTTCAAAACCTTTCCCTCTAGTCCTTAGCCTTTTTTCCTTCAACCTTTGCATCCTCCCTTGTTTTGACTCCATTTACCCTTAGGCACTGATCTTAGGCCTCCAACATTGAAGTGATAGTGGTTAAACAAACTCTCAAAACCTTTGCTAAATTGAAGCCCTAACTAACTACTAACCCTAATAAGGTTGACGTCATCCTTGGTTATTCCATCTTGATGCAGCAAGTTCTCTTTATAGGCAATTAGATGGTGGTTTAAATCATTTATTGAGTAAGGGATTGATTGGACATACTGAATGCTACATCATCTTGGTATTTATTCATGAATTGATATTATTTCATTGTTGTATTTATAAACATTGATCTCGTCAATATCTATTGCTTATATATTGATATCAGATAGTTATATGAAGTACTAACCCTTTGAATCATGGCCTGCATGTATTAGTCTGTTGTTGCTTTGTTCTGGGCAGGTGTTCTCATTTGGGCCTACACTTCATTATTGGTTGTTTAGTCGGACTATCTGCTCTTGGTGGTGACCTGTGAAGAGGGAATTTCACTTTGACCTTTATACCTTCGCCTCTTCAAAACTCCAGGTTATCGGGGACGTCTCCCCTGGGCCTAGCCTCCCTAAATATAAAGAACCTCCCCATTGTGGTGACATTGGGTGGGGTAGGTTCCTGTTACGCCAGTTTGGCCCCTATCTTCTAGCCTTTTGACCTAGCTACAAACTGTGTGATAACAAAGATCACTTCCAAATGACAATTGAGGGCATTGAATGGTTGAGTGTTAAAGGCAGTGGGTACTTAAAACCCACCCTCAAGGGAGAGAACAATTCCCCTAGACACAAGTTTCAAGGGAAAAAAACCAAAAAAAAAAAAAAAAACCAAAAAAAAAAAAAAATCAATGCTTTCCAACCAAGCTAACAACTAACTAGCAAGGAGTTTTAGACCCTTACCTAATTTTTCTAAGAGAACATAGATTTTTCCCCTGACTCTTCCAAGAGTGAATAGACCCCCACTTGATCGATCCAGATGAAATATAAGCCTAACCCCAAAGAACATAAAAAACATAGGAAAACCTCAAGAATAACTTACCTTTCTTGTTGTCTTAAATACATATTGAGTTTCATATTCAATATTTAAGCAAGTAACAATGGCATTTTCTAGAGCAACCCCATTCATCTTCTAGAGCAATGGCATTTTCTTGGCATTTTCTAGAGCAAGAGTGAGGAGGCCAAACTATCATAGTCAACATCCCTCCCCCACTTGCGTTCACATCTGATGCCATCATATCGAACTACGACAACTTGTTGATTGGTGTGACATGTCCCATCACCCTAATGTTCACTCTGCTAACACCTTATATGGGGGGGTTTATAATATTGTTAAAAGTATGGTTGTATTTTGTTTATTAAAAATATATTATAAATTTTTATTTTTCTTTAACAAATATATGTATCATTGGTTTGAGCACTAACATATCAAGTTATTGTTAGATATAGAAAATACCAAAATTTATAGTGAGTTTAAGAATAAAATCCAAGTACAAGATTCAAATGATAGTCAATGTAGTTCTTGAATTGAGATGTATTTTATATTACATTATAGATCAGATGTGTAAGTAAGACTTATACATCAAAACGAAAAAGGTCCATATTATAAAAAATAAAATTAACAAAAACAATCCTACCATTAATTACCACAAGGTAATATATGGTTAGCTAAATTGATTTGAATTAAGACTTAAAAATGAGAAAAAATAAGATCTCATGCAATCATAAACATCGTTAGATTATGATATACAATGCTACTATGCACATTAATCGCATAATGTTCACTTTTAGTAAATGCTTCATTTTATTATTCATCGAGATATCATATTACTTTTTTGCAATGTATATGTCATTGTAGGTAAGGGAAGCAAATGTTTTTCTTGCTCCCAAATACTTTCAATGGGTATGCACCTCATTCATTATATAGTGAGGTGTTTAGTTTAGTCCATATGAATGCTCTTTCGAATTATTAAAAGAAATTGGTCAAAAAATGGGTCTAATAAGAAAAATTGTGGTTGTTGATTATTTAAAAGAATTGAGTCGACCATAATAATTGAGTTGAATATATTAAAGTCTAAGATAATTATGTTATGTTTCTATTTGAAAATATTTAACCATGTGTACAACTCCACTTAGCTAAGTTTTTGGTGAAATCATTTCCAAATATGTTCAATATCTTTGAAATACTCAATAGGAAATATTTTATATTATTAGTATTTTCATTATTTATTGTATGATATCAATAATAATATCTACTTTTACTATATTAATAATGTATTGTTATTATTGTATTATATAATAATGATATTATATCATATAGTTATTAATTTATAATATTATATAAGTGGGCCTAATGGTTAAGAACATGTGTTTCCTCTTAAGAGGTCACAGGTTCAAATCCAGAAGGGGGTAAGGTATGTATACCTTCTTAGACTTTATCAGTCAAATTGTTGGGCGGAGGGTTTGATGTGCTGTCTAACTTGGTCGTGACCTTAAAAATGGATTATTATTATTATTATTATTATTATTATTATTATATAATACTTAATTAATAATTATAAAATTGTAATATACTTATTAACTTAATATTATATAATAGTTAATTCATATTATTGGTAATATTTGTATTTATCTTTTTATCTTTAATTCATATTGTAAATAGTTTAGTAGATTCATATTTATATTATAATATAATATAATATAATAAATATTAATTTTTTTAATATGTAATTATAATATTTTTTTTTCTAAATTAAATCAATTAAACATGAAAAATTCATTCTAAATCAATTGAACTAACCTTAAACTTATTAATTAATATTATATTATATATTTAATATTATTATAATATTATATTATACATTTATTTACATTTACATTATACATTATTCAATTGAACTAGCCTTAAATTTATTAATTAATATTATATTATGACTATATTATATATTTAATATTATGATAATATTATATTACATATTTATTTACATTTACATTATTCATACTAGTATTATATTATAGTTATTAATTCATATTATATTATAATCATATTACATATTATATTATAAATTATTATCATATATTAATAATATATTATTTATTCTATTTTTTTTATATATATTAATGATATATTATTTATTTCATTTCCATATTATATATTTATATATTAATAATAAGTATTTATTATATAATAAATATTAACATTTATTCTATGCACAAGAATTTAAATTTCTTATTACTATTAACTTTCATCTTATAATCTTATATTAGTTTAACTTATATGACAATGTGATCATACATATTTTGATGTGACATACAAATATTAATATTTTATAATTTCCTAAAAAAACCATTTTTAAGTAAATTTCCTCTAATATAATAAATCATATAACAAATCATTTTTATGTTCTTATTATTATTAACTTTCATCTGATAATTTTATATTAGTTTAGTTTATATGACAACGTGATTAACATACATATTTAGATGTGATATATACATATTATTATTTTATAATTTCCTAAAAAAACCATTTTTAAGTAAATTTTTTCTAATATAACAAATCATTTTTATGTTGCATAATGTAATATGGACATAAAACTAGTTAAATGATAACATTTTTTTTTGTTAGTTTGTTGGTGATATGTGGAACTAACCTGTAGTTAAGAAAAAGTGACTCAGGGGCATCTAAATTGGGGATGGCACTCGGCTTGAGCCACACAAACCCTTAACATGGCTAGATTTTTTGTCCCCACATATTTCGAATAGATGACTTTAACATCACAGAGTGCCTTAACAACATACTCTATCACCAACTATCCTACACCTTGAAGACTAATTAAATGATAACATTAAATACTACCATACAAACTGATTACATAATACTCATTTCTGAAAAAATATTAAATTATTTGTATGTTGCATAATACAACATCCATCTCATAAAAACATAAAACTATTGAATGATACCATACAAACTGATTGCATAATGCTCATTTATGAGAAAATGTTGGATTTTATTATTCAAGTAAAAGAACTATAATACCTTTCGTACAAAGTATTTTTGCCCTTGAAGGCAAGCCAAGCCAATGTTTGATTTGCTCTCAATTACTGTCAGTGGGCATGTATGGCATTCATCAGGCTGTGAGGTGCTTTGTTTAGCCCATATGTATGGGCATTGAGAGTAACAAATTATATTTTGTTTGGGGGAGAATACATATCTACAATTTAACCGTTCCTCTGAGCAGCTTTCCGTTGTGTCTTACCAGTAATTTTATTTGTTTTTATAATTACTCATATATCAACAATAAATATCCCTTTCAATTTATATTTAAATATAAATTTAATATATTAAATTAATAAATTATCAACCTACCAACAACTGCTCTTGAGGTTACAGAGCTCTTGTTTATAAAATTATTCATATATCAACAATAAATATCCCTTTCAATTTATATTTAAATATAAATTTAATATATTAAATTAATAAATTATCAACCTACCAACAACTGTTCTTGAGGTTACAGAGCTCTTGTTTATATGGCCATAGATTAATTTTGTTTAATAGATCTCCAAAATAAATAAAAACATAGACTACTACTTTGGACAGAAAATATAATGTTAGCAGGGGTAGCTTTTCTCATGGAAAGCAAAAAGTCTCCTAGGTTTTAAACTGGATCATCATATATCAACAATGAATATCCCTTGCAATTTATATTTAAATATAAATTTAATATATTAAATTAATAAATTATCAACCTACCAACAACCGTGCTTGAGGCTACAAAGCTCTTGTTTATATGGCTATAGATTAATTTTGTTTAATAGATCTGCAAAATAAATAAAAACACAGATTCTTTTGGAAAGAAAATATAATGTTAGCAGGGGTAGCTTTTTTTTATCGAAAGTAATAAGTCTCCTAGATTTTAAATTGAATCATCATGGTTATGGGTTTAAGTTAAATACTTTTTTTTTTTTAGGTTTCTCCACTTGATAAATGATATGAAGTGTTAAACCACAACCCCAAAAATACATAGAAAAAACCAAAAAATATTTCTTAAATTTATTTTAATTTTATTTTATTTCTTTTTAGTTTTTCTTATCACTATCATGTTGTTTTTCATATCTATGAAAATTCATCTCCAAGAAAATAATAAGAGTTCATCTCCAAGAAATAAGTAGTAAATGCCTAATACACCATGTGTATGCTATCCTTCATCAATAATAAACTTTTCCAAGATAATAAGCTTTTTCTAAATAGTCTATGCACATTATTTTTACCATTTTTCAATGTTTTCACATTTTTAAGCTTTTATGAGTACTATGCATATTATTTCTATATATTTTCAATGTGATTTCTACAATTTTTCAATGTTTTCACAGTGATAAGCTTTTCTAAGTACAATGCATATTATTTCTATATATTTTCAATATTTTCAGAGTTGCAAGTTTTTCTAATTAAGATAATTTGCTCAAATGTAGAATGAAGTTTTGTATGTTTAATTTATGATTTGTATTTTATTGGGTAGATTTAAGTTATTATTTTTGTAAAATTTGAGTGTTTTTGGAATTTTTCAGTATGTTGAATCCATTTCTGTATTCAGAAATGAATTCTGAACAACAACAAAAAAGTGATTTGTGTAAATTTATATCTTCCAATTCTAGAAAAAAAATCATTTCATAGAACAACTAACCAACACCCTTGTCTTATAATTGTTGAGTATTTGTTGTAGCATAATAGTTTGCACAAAACAGGGAATGTCTTCATTAGTTGTCAGAATTTATGGTCCATGGAAAACAAAGTTTTGTGTGTTAAATATTGTATTCTATTTGTTCACTGTCAAGTTTTTCTGTTGGGACTTTTATTATGGTTGTTGGACATTTGTTGTAGTAGAGTAGTTTTTAAAAAAAGGAGTGCCTTTATTAGTTTTCAGAATTTATTTTGACATCATTGCAACACATAATATTATTCTTCTTGCTACGTGCTTGCCACTGAAGATGCATGAGCCAGGAGCCAGGGATACAAGTTACCGCATTACTTCTGAAATACCACTATTGTTTGCCCCTACTACCTATCTGTTGCTTGATAGATGAAGTTACTAGCCAGATCAGGGTGTTGCTATCTTGATCTGATACTAGTTAGCCTGCTCAGTGGTTATTTTCTGGAAGGCATAGGGAAAAAATGGCAGTCGACACATTTGTGCTGAAGAAGAGAACCCGAGATCCAACTGCAGAAGCCCCATATTGTTCTGAAGATTTTTGAAATACGCATTATTGAACCAATATTTGGTCACGGTGTAAAGTGGCATCATTGTATTTGCATCAACAAGCTTTGTTGATTCAAAGTGAATTTTATTCTATAAATATTTGAACTTTTTTTATGAGGTTCACTTTGTACTATAGTTTTGAGCATGATAGCTAGATTTCTTTTTTAAATGCAATGCTTAGTTTTAGTTAAGATTTAGTTTCTTATATGAATTTCCATTTGTATAAATTTTTGCAGATAGTAAAGTTGAGCATGATACCCGTATCGCATCGCACCCCTACTTCATAACCCTGGTTCAACCAAATTGCCATTTTTCGCTAATTCCAAATAAAAACTCTAATTCAACCAAATTGAAATTTCTTTCCAATTCCAAATAATATAGTATTCCAAATTGAATTTCTTTCCAATTCCAAATAATATAGTATTCCAAATTGAATTTCTTTCCAATTCCAAATAATATAATTAGTGGAGAACAAACCATGGATTTTTATTTCTCGCCAATTCCAAATAATAGAACCCTGGCTCAACCAAACTGCAATTTCCTACCAATTCCAATTAATAGAGTTACTGAACAACAAACCATGAATTTCTATTGCGTTCATTAAGTTCTATAAAACAAAGTACCTCCAGCCCATACCTCCAACCCTTGAACAATATAATACAAGCTAATCCTCACCTTACAAATTCCCTAAAAAATATTTGACAATATCAAGGTTTTGTGATCCAAGCTCCATGGCCCAATCTACATGCATTAAACGACCAAGCGTAAGGAATGTAGCTGTGTTCTTGTGTAGTTGAGGGAAGTCAACCACAAGCTATGACTTAGCCACAACGTCAAACATCCCTTCACAAAGTTAAATATCAAACATCCCTGCACAAAGTTAAATATTTTGTGCATGAAGTGGTGACAGATATTTTGCTCCTTGTGGACCAGGATGAGATCAACATCGACAATGATTTAGTTATTTCCTTGATTGTTCTTGCCTTCTACCTGGAGGATTTAATGAATGATCCAAGGGAGATTGAGAAATCCATTCATGAGCTCCAGTAGTGGGAGAATACTTGATGTCTCAAGCTCCATGGCCCAATCTACATGCATTAAACGACCAAGCGTGCAGAATGTAGTTGCGTTCTTGTGTAGTTGAGGAAAGTCGACCACAGGCTACGACTTAGCCACAACCTCAAACATCCATGCACAAAGTTAAATATTATGTGCATGAAGTGGTGACAGATATTTTGTTTCTTGCGGACCAGGATGAGATCAACATCAACAATGATTTAGTTACTTCCTTGACTGTTCTTTCCTTCTTCCTGGAGGATTTAATGAATGAGCCAAGGGAGATCACGAAATCCATTCATGAGCTCCTGCAGTGGGAGAATACTTTATGGCTCAAGCTCCATGGCCCAATCTACATGCATTAAACGTCCAAGCGTGCATAATGTTGATGCATTCTTGTGTAGTTGAGGGAAGTCGACCACAGGCTACGACTTAGCGACAACCTCAAACATCCCTGCACAGCGGACCAGGATGAGATCAACATCGACAATGATTTAGTTATTTCCTTGAGTGTTCTTGCCTTCTGCCTGGAGGATTTAATGAATGAGCCAAGGGAGATCGAGAAATCCATTCATGAGCTCCTGCAGTGGGAGAATACTTGGAGTCTATAACATTAGGAAGGCTCTAAGTCTAATAAAACATGAGCAGTCTATTTTTGAAGGTTGTTGTCATATGCATGGGAGAGACACCTCCATTCCCGACCAAAATCTCCCATGAACCAGGTTTCACAACTGCTACCTCTTAGTGCACAACTGGATGCCATGCATTTTGCTATCTCTAAGGTGTTTCATTAGTGAGTGAGGTGGCATGAAGTTCAAAAGGATGCAATAACCAATAAAAATAATACTTTAATTTAGATATTGTACACATTTTTTATTATTTTACTTATATGTTTAACATTTCCACCATGATTGTGTCTCAAAGACCACTTTTTGCAAATTCATAAATGCTTTTATTTATAGAAAATGCTACAATGATATATGGCATTGTGTTATGGGTTTGAAATGACATTAGCATAATCGCTACGATGATAGATGGCATTGTGGTATGGATTTGAAACAAAATTGGCATAATTAAGATTTATCTCTGTCAATTGCCCAGAGAATAGGTCCAAAGTATCAAAAATTTTAAAAATGAACACATCTTAGAGATCGTGTTTTGCAGTTTCATCTTATTTTGAGTTTTTCTCAATGTGTTTAGGAGAACTGATTTTCATAAATTCAAGAAAATCTAGCACTGAAATTGTGGGAGTGGGAACATGCATAACAATGCCATCGAGCTTGTCCTTTAGATTGGGAAGCACTAGAGATATTGTCTTCGATATATCTGTGGTCACTAGAACTATGTTTAGCCTTGTTTCCCTTGCTATTCTCTTGTTACAGTGTATTGCATCCAACAGACTATGCATTAATCACCCAATTTTAAATTAATTAATTTCCATAACTATTCAGATGAAACAATAACAGTTGTTTGGTTCAAATTCTTAATAACATTAATTTAATCAAATATATTTATTAAAAATCTCATGAAGAACTGTGGAAACTATCTTTTCAATTTTTCCCACTAAATTTTCTTAAACAAAAAATACATAATCCAATCACCTGATCACTGGTGTATGAAAGTGTTGAAGTTACAGTCCCTTTCACTATGCCTACTACAACAACATCACACTATTATTATCTTCACCTGTAGATATTACGTAAAAGTGTAAATAAAATGAATTTATGATCGACTATCTTGTGCTTTTGTTATTTTATTTTTTGTTGAAGGCTCCACTCTAGTAATATTGTTATGAGAAGCATTGCGCGAGGTCATTTAGAGAAAACATACAATTCTGATATCGTTAAATGATGGATTTGTGGTGCAATGGTAGCGTTGATTTGACTCCAGATCAGAAGGTTGTGTGTTCGAGGTTCAGATCAGATCGAGTCTTTGTATAATTGAGTTGTTCTATTGGGTCAAATAATTATAAACTCTAACCTATTTCTTTGAACTTTGTAATTGCACTCATACTATAATATTCAGTTCCCAAACAATATAATTTGAGTACATTTTAGGTAGGACTCAACTATGTGAAATATTTTCACAATACTCAATTACATAATGATGCATCTCTACAAGGAAGTAAATGTTCATCAACCGTAATAATATCCAACTGATCTGGATTTATTTTCGGCACGAAATGAGAGTGAAGATATAATAAAGAAATGCACAGAGATGTCGCATATATCCAATAATATAACATAAATGTATCAGAGATGCAACCATAAACACAGATATACAGTAATACACAATTTCTATTAATGAAAGAAATGTACAGAGACTGTAAAAATACAAAGTGAAAGACTCACTAGAATGGTGGCAGCTTATCTCTAAGAAGAGATGTGACGACTACTCGCATTCGCAAGAAGATGATTACAATGAGGCTCTTAAGGCCTTTTTACAATAAACGCGAATGCCAAAAACCCTAGACATCCAAAAACCTAGCCCTAGGAGATGAAGCGCCAAAAGTTATGTGGGCTCTGTTTGGGTAAGTTAGTGCATCAACTTCCTAGGGTCGTAACTTTTGCATACGATCTCTATTTTAGGCACATGATAGCCCGTTGGAAATATATCGTCAAGGAGATTCATTTTGGGGGCTCAATCATGCCTTTGGATATCATTGAGAATTTTGATCCCAAAAAACCTTCTTTTAGGCCCTTAAAATGGCCCTTGAAGTTAAAACTGCTAAAAATAGTAAAATTCCAAAATTGCCAAAAAAATGTTTTGAGCCAGTTGAAAAAGGTAGGTGGCCACTGATATCCACCTAGATCAATCCTCCCTCCTTAGGAAGAAATGGTCTCCATTGCATTGAGTGTCCGGGGGAGAGGAAAAAACGTTTGCTAAATCAGAATCTTGGTAAGTTGCTTGCCTTCCTGGAGACGTCGCGTTGCTCGATTTGTGGAAGGCTATCACAAGCATGTGGATGGACGAGTTGGACCTTTTTAACTAGTTTGGATACATGATATTATTTTTTGCAGAAGGAATCTTTACACTTTTCTACAATCTTGTCGACCTGCTTCGATTGGATAGAAGGTGCTTGGGCTGAGGTTGTAGTGGTTGTAGTATCGTTTTGTTCACATTTTGAACAGATTGTGAAGAAGATGAATTTTTTAGTATGATATACTACCTTGCGACACTTTTTGGGTGGAACAGTAGTCGGAACTACCTTTAGTATTCTGTAGAGATGACCCCCCAGAGAAACAATGACATTGTGGGGTCGAGACTCATAAACAACATTGTGCTTCCACATATATGGTTTGCTCAAGAGAATATCATAGACATCCAGTGGGGCAACGTCACATAATACCTCATCCTTGAAGGGTTGAATGTCGTATGACAATCAACATTGTTGGCTGACACGAAGATCTTGTCCTTGGCAAAGCCATCCGATTTTGTATGGTTGCAGGTGTTGTGTTGTCGACAATCCCAACTGTTTGATAACCTCTGTTGATATGAGGTTCTTCTATCTTCTACTATCAACAATAAAATGCAGCGGGGTCCCCTTCACCCACATCTGTGAATGAAAAAGTCGCTCCCCCTCTTCAGGTTCTGTTGGTTCTTCTGGTTGAATTATTGCAGTTGCGACAATAATAGTGGAGTTTTCATCAATGATCTATCATTTACCAGTATTTTCATTATCATATTTTGAATCAAGGTTTGACTCCTTGTCTTTGATCTTGGCCACCAATGATTGTTTTAAGAGACATTCATCGGTATTGTGCTAAGGGCTTTTGTGGAAATCACACCATTTTCCGGTGTCCTTCTTTGTCTTCCCGTAACCCTTCTTTTCATGTGGCTTGGACTGGTTTTTTAGAGACTATTTGTTAGGGTCGTCTTTGTCATACTTTGGCTGTTGCGGATTTGTAGACCTGAACTCTCATTTTTTCTAGTTCTTAAATTTCTAGTCAATTTTAACAGCATATCGATAAGCAACACCGAGTGATGAGATGTCTACAAAATCCATTTCAGTTTGGATGTATCTATGTAGAGCCCCACGGTATTTCAAAACCAAATGTCATTCAGAGTCTTTGATACCCATCTTGGTGCACAAGGTATGGAAGGTATTGGTGAAATCTGGAACTACTTGGTCTCTCTCTTGCCACAGTGTGGTCCATCTCATGTACTGCTCCTCATAGTTGCCAACAGGATAATATTGTTCATTTACCGCATCCACAAAAAAATCCCAAGTGGGATCGGCCCCATATATTCCAGACTCCTTTGTGGAACTTTGCTCCAGGTAAGTTTCCCACCAATGTTTGACATGAGGAAGAGCTTTAAGGAGTGCGAAGGTGATATTTTCTCTGTCGGGAAAATTGTGAACAAAGAAATAACCTTCCAGTAGGTTTAACCATTTCTCTAGGGTTTTTGCATCTATCTATCCTTCAAATACAAGAATATAAAAATTAACTTGTACTTTGAAAGGCGAGGTGCCTCCGAAGTGACTGTTTGATGAAGATGTGCCTGATGCTATCGGCAGGTATTGAAGGATGTGGAAAAAATTCTTCATTATTTCATCCCTCTGTGGCGTGAGAGCTTGCTCAAGCAACATATTGATAAGATCGATTTCCCTGTCATTTTTCTTTTCTTCCACCGTTGAGGGTTTCTTGGGGGTGTGAGAGTGATTGTCCTCAAGAGATACAAGCTCAAGACTCAACTTGCTATACTCAGACCTCATCGAGGACATGCACTGAAAAATGATCAAGAGTAGCTTACTCTGATAGCACTGATCCAGATTTATTTTCGGCACGAAATGAGAGCGGAGATATAATAAAGAAATGCACAAAGATATCGCAGATATCTAATAATATAACAGAAATGTATCATAGATGCAACCATAAACATAGACATACAGTAATACATGATTTCTATTAATGAAAGAAATGTACAGAGACTATAAAAATACAGAGTGAAAGACTCGCTAGAATGGTGGCAACTTATCTCTAAGAAGAGATGTGACGACTACTCTCATTCACAAGAAGATGACTACAATGAGGATCTAAAGGCCTTTTTACAATAAACATGAATGCCAAAAACCCTATACATACAAAATCCTAACCCTAGGAGATGAAGCGCCAAAAGTCATGTGGGCTCCGTTTGGGTAAGTTAGTACATCAACTTACCGGGGTCGTAACTTTTGCATACGATCTCCGTTTTAAGCATATGATATCTTGTTGGAAAGGTATCATTGAGGAGATTCATTTTGGGGGATCGATCATACCTTTGGATTACATTGAGAAGTTCGATCCCAAAAAACCTTCATTTAGGCCTTCAAAATGGCCCCAGAAGTTAAAACTGCTAAAAATAGTAAATTGCCAAAATTTCCATAAAAATGTTTTGAGCCAGTTGGAAAAGGTGGGTGGCCACTGATATCCACCTAGATCACCAACATTTTATGTTATATTGGTCACTTCAACCAATTTGGACGATAATGAAAAATTTTAATGGATACCTACAATATAGCCGAGCCGATTTTTTTTCTTGTTTTCTTCTATTAGACTCTGAAAATAAATACAATAAATATGGAAGAAATTACTTACCATCGAACTCTTTGTCCAACACAATTTTTCGTGCCAGAGATATAACTCCAAAGGGAAGTTATGCTATGCCAAATCAAATATTTATTAAAAGGATTGATATTATTATTCTTCGCTCTATGGAAAGATGGATTCCATAACTTCGTAAGATCGTGGTTATCTCTGTTGTGTTAGGTCGTTTTAATCCAATGTCCCTCCCTACGTCAGATCTTAAGTTGTTGCGGTCCTTTATTAGGCGCGTTGATTCGTGTTTGTCTGTGTTTCTTTGTTCTCCCAGTCAAAATAGAAAAATAAGCTTATTCATCAGGTCAAACAAACGTAATATCGTTTAAACTAACTTCTAGAAATCAAACGTCTTCCTTTAACGCATAAGATAATTCTATTCCACTAAAATTTACATCTATATTATTATGTTCTTCTAAGTTGTTTGCCTTTGCTTGATCACTACATCGCAAGGAGTAGTTGTTATGTAGCTTCATCTTGTTTTATGTATATAAAACCATGTTATTGTTCTGAAATAAATTGTATGTCATTAATATTATTCCAAGTGATATTTGACATGGTTTCTTTATATTTTAATAAATTAAAAGGTTTATCTTATTATAATAATTTAAAATAAATATTTTATTTTATTTTATATAATATTTATTAAGTGAATAATATTTGATATTGTTTTTTTTATATTTTAATAAATTTAAAGGTTTATCTTATTTTAACTTTAACAAGAGAAATAGTTTTTAAGCAGTTAGTCCCTACCTCATTAAACAAAACAATCTAAAGATTAAAATTGAAGCTACATGGATATAAATTTGATGATGTGTCTTGGATATAATGTTATTCCTTCTTCTTTTTTCCAAACTACACTTGAAATGTATTGATATTTTGACAGTCAATGTCGGGAGTTATCATATACTCTCATGATAAGTTACTGCAACTTGAATGCCATCAGATACTCTCATGATAAGTTATTGCAACTTGAACGCCAAGTAGAGATCAAATATCCCAACTGCAATAACTAAGGATGAATATTTATAACTATCTTTACTTTTTTTGAGTTGCAGCCTGTCCAAACAACTACCTTTCTCGGAGTCAATAAAAATGTGCATAGCTTTCTCAGAATAGATAATTTCCATGTTTATATTTTTTTTTAAGTTTTTATTCAATATGAAGAATTTCAAATATAACTTCCTGCCGATTAGGAATCATCAAGGAATGAAAATCCTAACCAAATTTCTAGACCTCATACTACTGAATGACGTAGTCAGAGAGCTTATCTTCCGCAAGCTCCTACTAAAAACCTAGACCTCACAGCTTCAAGGCACTTGGAATCAATGAAAGTTGTTCCAGTTTCACGGGTGCGTAGCTTTCAAAGTTACAATCATTGTGATTAACTTGTGATAATTTTTTGTAGTTGTTATATTTTATTCTATCAAATTTCCTTTTGGGGTGTTTGAGCAATGTAGTTGTTTTCTATAGCTAAGGCTTCAGTTCCATGGAGTGGGAGGAGAGGAAATATGTCTAAGAAGGATAAAGTGCTCAAGACAGTTAAAGGGTCTAACTCTTGCTCTTTGAACTTCTATTTATTTTATGTGCAAGACAGGAAGCTTTCCATTCTTTATTCCAGAATCTTGAACAAATTGACTCCTAAAAAATTTGATTCGTTGAAAGATGAGTTGCTCAACTCTAAAATTACTACTGCGGACATCTTGCATGTATGGCTACTCCTTTTGTTTTGTTTGTTGAGAACTTTGAACCCTAGTTTTATGGTTTTGCTGGGAGCATTTAATTTTAACACACTTCTCTCAGTCGCCATTGATCTCTAGTTTACAATGACCGCACGCTTAATAGTTTTTTTTATATGTTTAGGGTGTGATTTCACTGGTATTTGATAAGCCAGTGATGGAACCAACATTTTGCTTTATGTATGCTTAATTGTGTGTGCATAGTTTGGGACTCCCTGAATTTCCACCGAAGGAACCCGATGGAAAACCAATAGGTTTCAAAAGGGTTCCGCTAAACACTTGCCAGACGGAATTTGAAAGCGTCGATAACATGCGTGCCCAATTGAAAGATATGACAGAACCTGAAGTCCTAGAAAGAACTCTTGGAAATATCAGATTCATTACAAAGTTATTCAAACAAAAGATGTTACCCAAATCAATTGTTAACTTCTGCATTCGGGTAAATAATTCTTTTAAATTTTGATTTAGATTGTTTCGATTTATATTTGTAACTGGATTGTTAGTTGTGATATGTTTTTGCATCGCAGGAATTATTCGGGGAAGACATCAAAGGGCTTCCTATCGTTGAAAATGTAGAGGCCTTTTTCCAACTATTTTCATTAATTGGAAAGCAGCTGGAAGAAATCAGTGAGTCGAAGCAGAGGGGGACATCGGCTTTTGATTCATACATGGCTCGTTTAAAAAATGTTGGCAATGATTCTCGATTGGAGTAGAGGATACAGTTCATGGTGAGAGATGTTATCGAATTGAGGGAAAACAAATGGATTGCAAGAAGAGAAGAGGTACAAATTCAAATATATTTGTTTTATTTACGTATTTATATATAAAATATCCATCTTAATCGAGTAATATTGAGGATAAATGTCTCTTTCTTCAAACTTGAGGTAATCCTGGCATGTCCAGTCTAATTGTGGCAAGTCTGAGCTTGTTCTTTTAATGTGGGATGGCCATCATTCTAATTCATTGATACAAGGTAGCGTGACTAAGCCAGAGAACAATTCCCATGCTATCAACTACCTGGGTTTGATCATCCGTCCATCGTCATAGTGGCTCTGGTGCCCCATGAGAGGCTTCTTGTTCCACCAGATGCAGGGAGAGTATATTAAGTCTCTACTTTTATGGTTTAAAAATTTGATTCACCAGCATACACACCTGTTCTAGAACCAAAGTAAGCAGTTTCAATCTCACTCGCACCTACAGCATATCGTCCAGTAGCATATACAAATAGAGTTTCATAGCTAGTTTATCGAGAGAGTTATAACTATAAGAGTAGTGACTGGCATGATCAATGGCCTCATGCTTATCTTATATTCCTTGCCTGAACGGGTAACATAGTTCCTATCTCCCTCTACTCCATAGAACCCAGGCCCGGAGGAAGTATTCTGGGGACCTTTCATCCGTGTGGATCAAAGGGGAGCATATTGGCTGCTACTGCTAGATGAATCTTATTCTGATGGGCTAGGCTACGTGTGGATAATTCGTCCAGGCTAATGCCTCACACAAGTTTGAATGGCTATGCATCAAGTTCGGCACAAATAGCATTAAAACCGAGGCGAAGCTTTATATTTATGCGTAAGTTGGGAATGTCTTCATTAGTTAAGCACAATGTCAATTTTTATCGCTTACTGAGAACTTCTCTAGTTTATTTGGATTCTATACAGGAATAGACTTTACGCCTTCTGACTCTATTAAAAAAGATTTATAACGTGAAGACCGAGTTGAGTAGAGTCGAGAGCAACAAAGGTGCAAGTACCTGCCAACGTTACATACATGTACATGAATAGATGCTTCTGATTTGATAAACATGATACAACTAATTTATAATTTAAAATATGAAATTTTGTAATTCATGAAAACTATTTTTTGTAATTCATGAAATTAATTAAAGACTTACTAGTATGAGTTAACAGAGAAATAACAAAGAAATAAGATGGATTGGTCATTATGAATAGGCATGACATAAAATTAGTAACCAATAATAATTGATTGTGATGATGGTGCACACCTGCATTTACTTATCCAATGAATTAATGAATTATTAATACTACATCAAAACACACACTCCTGGTCAGGAAGACTTTTGAAATCGTGGCGTCATTATACACAATATGTGTTGGAATATGTAATTTCTACCTACCACCATTAAAACCGAACCTTCTACTCAACCGTCATTAGTGTTCCTCCACCGCCTATCGTAGACACTCCGAGAACCTTCTGGACGCTCGAGAGTTTTCTAAAGGCCTCTATAAAAACGAGGCAGATGTATCTGGTTTAATCAATCAAGCAATACAATTTATTTTGTGGTTATTTGTTTGTGTGTTCAGCTTCTGAATCCTTCATAGTGGTATCAGAGCACAGGTCTGGGCTCACTCCCTCACGGGAGGGCCCAGGATCCTGAGAGGAGTCCCAGCGACGCAGACTACGTGGAGAAGGTCCCGCGTGATGCTGAAGTTGAACCGTGAGAGCTGAAGAGCAGTAGCTTTGTGAGCAGTGTGGGTCAGATGTTGGGAGTACAGGCAGCTCCCCAGCATTGTGTGGATTACTCATCCAACTCGTCCCAATAA
>JZKD02S1734300.1:64377-81756 GCA_000966675.3 Picea glauca | reverse complement strand
TGTGCTTAAACAATTTATGACTATTCAAATAATTTTTAATCTCTTTCAAGTGATCATCAATATTACACAAAATATGAACAACATAAATAATGATCATCAGTCACACATAAGATATACACAGAGACAAATTTTCACGAGGAAACCCATAAAGGGAGAAAACCTCTTCTTCTTCGAATGATAGACAGTCTTTTAAGTTCTGTACATCATCTATCTTTGAGCACCAATACAAGCTCCAACTTATTGAGAGCACCAACTCTCTGGTTTCTCTAACACCCATTAAAAGGAAGCACAAAATCCCTGAGTGTTCCAGCACCAACTGGATGGAAGCACCTACTTCCACATATACAAGCACCAACCTGCATACAGAAAACTCTATGTTTTCCTGAGCACCACCATGCCGCCCTATTTTTCTAGCCACAACCAGATGAAAGATACAACTTCCAATATTCAAGCACTAACTTGAATATCAGAGGACCACAATCCTCCCTAGAACCACCCTACCTCCCTGATTATAAATAAATGAATGAATAACCATCAGTACAGATATATCAATTCTTACCACTTCTTCTATGTTCTGCAATTCTTCTATGCTTCATTATACTTCTGCTATGTTCATCTTCTGTTTATCATTTCTGAGTTTGATCTCACACTCTGCATTTTGTGATTTACATTTCTCCTAGTTTACTTCATTTTTCAGTCAGAATTGCTAACCTTACACAGTCACTGCATGTCTCTTTTTATCCACACCAACCTCTTCAGTTACACCTCGAATCTCCTTGGGCAAAAAAAAATGCCTCAGCAACTGAATCGCCAACCGTTTAAGAATCATGATTCAGTTCAGCTAACTGAATCGTAACTAAACAGTTAATCATGAGGTGGAAAATTAGCCCTTCAATCAGATTCCCAATTCACCAGCACCGTTGGATTACATCTGCAGCATCTCGCGTTTATTCCATGTGCCCATTGGCTGTGACCATAGGCTAATCAGAAATTCATTTCGCATTTCGCATTTTGGATATCGTGTGGTGAGGCTTCTCGAATTTCCGTGTTGCGATCTCCGAAAATAGGTCTTAGCAATTATTACCTTCCCTTTTCATGACCACCGACGATGACCATCGGCTACACCAACAAGCGCTATATAATTTTGTGTTTCACGATGACTCTTCCAACTCCCGATCACGAAATGGAGCCTTGCAACTTGCAATCTCCTTCCTTCACATGCCCATGGTTGTGACCAAGCGCTTTCGCGACTCGCGATTTTGGAAATCCTGTGATGAGGCGTCTTGACTCTCCATGTCGTGATCACCGAAACTCTGAAATGAAGCTTAGCATTGCTAGCTTCTTCCCTCATGTGACCACCAGTGTTAACCACAGGCTGCGCCAAGAGGCGCTTCACAATTTTTCCGTGAGTCTCCTTGATTCCTCCAACTCTCGGTATCCGAAACTCTGAAATGGAGCTAGATCAACGGTCCATGCTCTCCCTTGATCAACGACTCAGATTGAATTGTGGTTTCTATTTTCGTGATTTCAAAGGATAGAGCTCCTCCTTCCTTTGACTTTCCAGTCAGCGAAAAGATAACCTCTTGTCACGTGTAGTCTGCATCCAATGATTTGGATTGTATATTGTGATTTTGTATATCGCAAGTTTGATGTGTTAGAGCAGCTCCTCCTTTTGGATTTCCCGATCTGCGAAACTCCAAAATAGAGCCTTTGTCCTGCCCTAATCTTTCACCATGTGTCCTTCTTGGATCAACGGTCCTCTTGCTTTTGGGACTTTGTAAGCCCGCTTCATCTTGTACTTAAATATCGTGGTCCTTCTTTTGGATCCGATGATGGTCGATCTTCGTGCTCAGATCTGACGCCTGAGATCTGTTCTCCTCTTCTACACGTTCCTCCTATCTGTATTTAGATCTGAAGGTCATCAGGAATTCTGAGTGGGTGATCCAACAATCACTGTTGATCTTCACTGTTAATCTTTCCATCCCATCATCGTTGCGTTGTTGATCATGCTGATCTCGCCATCAATTCATTGCGTTGTTGATCATGTTGATCTCACCATCAATGACAAACACGCTGCCTGCATCTTCTGTCTGTAAATATGCCAACAATTTCCCCCTTTGGCATTGACGAAAACCTTGATGGCAATCTCCCCCTTTGGCATTGAAGGACTGCACTCTGCACTCTCTTCCTGGACTGCTACTCTGCCTGCTGAACATCCAACCTATAGCATCCTTGCCACACTCCTTACCACACTTTTTCTCCCCCTTTGACATCAATTTCAAAGAAGAAACATGCTCCCCCTGAGTTTTTTCTGTACATCTCAAAGGTATCTGATATGTGAGAGTCGCATACTCCCCCTGACAAGGTGAACACATTACACAAAAAAAGATATAACCCCCAACTTCTAACGAAGATATCCAAAAGGGGTCACTGCTAATGGTTTAGTAAAGATGTTAGCTATTTGTTCTGTGGAAGGAATATAATTCATTTGAACAACTCTGTTTGTAACCTTCTCTCTAAGAAAATGATATTTGATTGATATATGCTTAGTCTTGGAATGAAGAACAGGATTCTTAGAGACATTAATTGCATTGGTGTTGTCACAATGAATTGGAATCGGATCGGTATAATTGGCCTTCAAATCTGCAAGAGTTTGGATCATCCATAAAATCTGGGTGCAACAAGTAGCAACAACAATGTACTCGGCATATGTAGTTGATAAGGAAATAGATCCCTTCTTCTTACTAATCCATGCTACCAATGAGTCACCTAGGAAGAATGCACCTCCACTGGTGCTCTTTCTCTCATCCACACAATTTGCCCAATGAGCATCTGAATAAGCAGTTAACTGAATATTCTGATTTCTAGGATACCACAAACCATAGGTCATTGTGGCCTTCAAGTATTTGAATATCCTCTTTACAGCTAGTAAATGACTTTGTTTAGGAGCAGACTGATAACGACCTACCATTCCAACAACTTGCATTATATCAGGATGGGATGTTGTGATGTACATAAGACTGCCTATCATTGATCGATATGTCCTTTGATCAACATCAGGTGAAATATCATCTTTACTGAGCTTGAAACCGACCACCATATGTGTACTAACAGGAGAAGAATCTTCCATCTGGAACTTCTTCAACATCTCTTTCAGATATTTTTCTTGAGTGATAAATATTCCTGTAGAGCTTTGATGTACTTGTAAAACAAGAAAGTATGACAATTCTCCTATCATGGACATTTCAAACTCTATTTGCATAGAGTTAGCAAACCAATGGACAAAAGAATAATTAGTATAGCCAAAAATAATTTAATCTACATAAACAAAAACAACTAGTAAATCATCACCTTCAGACTTAATGTAGAGGTTGTTGTCATTAATAGTACCTTTCTTGAATACTTTGTCTTGTAAAAATTTGTCCAGTCTATAATACCAAGCTCGTTGTGCTTGTTTTAGTCCATATAGAGTCTTCTTCATCTTGCAGACATAGTCAGAATTATCTGTCAATGAGAATTCTTCAGTTTTCTCCATATATACTTCTTCCTCTAGATCTCCATTAAGAAATGTTGACTTAACATCCATCTGATACACTTTAAAGTTCTTATGACATGAATATGTGAAAAACATCCTAATGGCTTCCAATCTTGACACTCGTGCAAAGGTTTCATCAAAATCCTATCCTTCAACTTGTGCATACCCTTTACAGACCAATCTGGCTTTATTCCTAACAACTTGTCTTTTTTCAATCATTTTCTTCTTGAACACCCATTTGGAGCCTATTACATTCTTATCTTCAGGTCTAGGAACAAGCTCCCAAGTATTGTTCTTCTCAATCTGGTCAAGCTCTTCATTCATAACTCTAATCCAATCATCATGATGGTTGGCTTCATCAAAAAATTTAGGTTCAATCATAGATAAAAAAGCAACATGATATTGTTCTAAGTCTTTAATCAATTTCCTTCTTGTCTGAACTCCTTTATTTATATCTCCAATTATCTGATTTTTAGGATGATTCTTTCTAACAATTCTGAGAGGTGATTTTTCCTCTTTCTGTTGATTTGTGTCATTCGGAGTATTTGTATCTTCATCTGATTCGGATTCTTCTCTTTCTGATCCTTGGACCTGTTCATCTTCATCTTCAACTATATCTTTTGTGCTTGGTTCAACATTGCTTACATTTCTGACCAGGATTTCTTCATCAACTTTAATGTTGATACAGTCAACCAATTTATGCAGCCTCTTATTGTAGCATCTATATCCTTTACTATTTGTAGCATAACCTAAAAAGATACCTTCATCATCCTTGTCATCATATTTGCCAATATTTTCATCATTATTCTTAATATAACATTTACTCCCAAAGACTTTAAAATGCTTGATTGAAGCAGGTGTTCCAAACCATAGTTCATAAGGAGTCTTGTCACTGTGTGGCGTAAGATGATCTTTGTTCAGGATATGAATAGTTGTATAAATTGCTTCCACCCAATGTGTATGAGCAATATTATTTTCATTCATCATTGATCTTGCCATCTACTGAACTGATCTATTTTGCCTCTCAACTACTCCATTTTGCTGTGGAGTCCTTAGAATAGTGTATTCTCTTTTGATTCCATGTTTATCACAGAACTCTTTGAAGTTCCATGAACTAAACTCTCCTCCTCTATCTGACCTTACTGCCTTCAATCGTTTTTCTATTTGATTCTCATTTAGAGCCTTTAACACTTTGAATTTTTCAAATGCTTCAGATTTTTCCTTCAAAAAGGCAATCCATGTTAGTCTAGAATAATCATCAATAATCAACATAAAATAGTTTTCTTTTCTTTTACCTTATTTCCTTGATGGTCCACATAAATCCATATGTACTAACTGGAGTGGTTTTTATGTTGAAGGAAAGTTTTTAGATTTGAACTGTGTCTGAGTAAGCTTTCCTATTTGGCAAGGTTTACAAGCAGAATCATATGGCTTTGATATCTTTGGAAGATCTTTTACTACCCCATTGTTTCTAAGCTTGATTATATGATCAAAATTTAGATGTCCAAGTCTCATATGCTATAGCCAAATTTCATCATACTTGCTTAAGTGGCATTCTTCTTTTTCTTCTTTTAACACATAGACATTGTTTTCTGTTCTTATCCCTTTTGCAACCAACTGTATTGAATTCAAAGAATTTATTTTACAATATTTATAAGTAAAAACAACTTCACATCCTCGGTCACAGACTTGACTGACACTAAGCAGATTATGTTTCAGACCATCTACAAATAACACATCTTGATCTTTTCCTTTGCCATTATTCAGACTTACCATTCATTTACCTTTTATTTTTCCTAGTGCATCGTTTCCAAAAGTTACATTTCCTGATTTGTTTCCACTTAGAGTTATAAACTTACTTTTGTCTCCAGTCATATGTTTGGAACATCCACTGTCAATATACAAGGGATTCTTTTGTCTTTGGGCTGATAACACTAGTCAACACTTGTCATCTTCTTTCTTCTTCGAAACCTTGAAATTTTCATCAATGGGATTCAAATCTGGCTCATAATTCCTTAAGCGACAATTTGCAGCTTTATGTCCATAATTATGGTAGATGTAACATTCTGGTTCACTGAATAGTAGATCATAGTGATTCTTATGCTCATAATTGTTGTTATGCTTAACCTGCGTCCTTTTCCCAGCCCTCGCATAATTTATAGTATGTGGTTGTTTGTTGCTTGGCTATCTCGATCTTTGTTGTGGCAGATAGTTATTCCTTGAGTATCTTGATTGCTCATATCTAAATCTTAAAAAACAAGTTATAGCTTTGTGACCAAATTTAGAACAGAAAAAACAATATCCATAGAAAAATCCTTTGTACCTGGAAAAAGTTTGTCTTCTTTGAGCAGGTCGATTTCTTTCATGCTGATAATTTATCGG
Organism: Picea glauca; assembly: GCA_000966675.3. Classification (NCBI taxonomy): domain Eukaryota; kingdom Viridiplantae; phylum Streptophyta; class Pinopsida; order Pinales; family Pinaceae; genus Picea; species Picea glauca. Next base: position 75,839 of record JZKD02S1734300.1, on the reverse strand, counting down.
ATCTACAGATTCAGTTTTGGTACTTTTTCGTTCATTCCTTCTTGGTGGCTGAATTTCTTTCTTTGTTTCTACAGAGTGACTATTGTCAATGGTTGAGGATTTGACAAACTTGATGGGTTATGTATTACTTGGATGATCACTACTTGATCCTTCTTCATACCCCAAGCCAGCTTTCAAATTTGGATTTCTTTGCTGATTTAGAATGGAGGTTAATCCTTCTGAATCTTTAATACTTGGCAGATTTTGGTGATACAATGCCTTAAATTTCTCCATTTCTTTTCTGGTTTTTACTATCTCTTCTTCTAAGGCTTCACACCTCACTTTCTTCTCTGATAACTGTTTCTTCATAATGTCCTCTATTTTCTTTGCCTCTTCTAACTCCACTTTTAGTAGGGAAAAGTCTTCATCAGGTTTTTTACCATTCATTTTAAACTGCATCAACAATTGTTTTTGTTTTCTTTTCTTACATCTGAGTTTGTCAATTTCTTCCAATGCACTGATTAATTCACCTTCCATATCCACCACAACTTCTTCGTCATCCATTTCACCTCTTGAATGTTCATCACCAAGATCTTCCATAGCCATAAGCATAAAATCATTCACTTTGTCTTCACAGGATCAATCATTATCTATGTCTTCTGAGGAGTTGTCATTGTTTGCACACAAGCTTTTCTTTTTACTATATTTCTTAAATTTGTATTTCTTTTCATCATCAGAGTTCTGATCCTTTTTCTAGTGAGGACACTTAGAAGCAAAATGACCTATATCTTACCACTTGATATTTTCCTAATCCTTTCTTTAACCTTCTCACAAAGTTTGCCTCAATATCATCTAATTCTAAATCAGTATTCTTGTCTGTTTTAAAAGATGTTTCTCTAATAATGGATTTATCTTTGCTAATTCTCATTTCATATGCAGTTAGAGTTCCTAGGAGTTTATCAATGTTCAGAGTTTTAAGATCATTTAATTCTTCTATTGCAGAGACTTTTGGATTAAATTTATCAAGCAAAAATCTTAAAATCTTCTGAACTAAAAATGATTCTTCAATTTTCTCACCAAGACCCTTCATGGCATTCACAAGCTCTTGAACTCTTAAAAAATACTTGTTGATTGTTTCATCTTCATTCATCTTTATTTGTTCAAACTTCAATCTATATGTTTGAAGTTTGACATCTTTTACTTTCTCATTTCCTTCATAATTGTTAATAAGTTTATCCCACATTTCTTTGGCAGTTTGAAAATGCATCACCTTTACAAACTTAGCTTCTGCAAGTCCATTCAAGATAGCATTCATTCCCTTAGAATTAAAGTTAAATTCTAACTTATCATCCTTGGAAGCTAGCACAACAGGATTTATGTATCCAATCTCTACTACATCCCAAACATCAACACCTAAGGCCATTAGGTATGTTCTCATTCTAACCTTCCAGGAGGCAAAATTTGTTCCATCAAACAGAGGAGGTTTACTGGTTGAAGTCCCTTCATGACTTGTCATATTTAAGCTTACAGATCTACCTTTAAATAAAAGGAACCCACTCTGATACCAGTTGTTGAAATTACTAAGACAACTAAGAGGGGGGGGGTGAATCAGTTGTTACTGTGCTTAAACAATTTATGACTATTCAAATAATTTTTATTATCTTTCAAGTGATCATCAATATTATACAAGATATGAATAACATAAATAATGAACATTAGTCACACATAAGATATACATAGAGACACATTTTCATGAGGAAACCCATAAAGGGAGAAAACCTCTTCTTCTTCGAATGATAGACAGTCTTTTAAGTTATGTACATTATCTATCTTTGAGAACCAACTCAATGTGAGGCTACTACCTCTGTTTTACAAGATCCAACTTGTTGAGAGCACCAACTCTCTGGTTTCTCTAGCACCCACTAGAAGGAAGCACCAACTCCCTGAGTGTTCCAACACCGACTGGATGGAATCACCTACTTCCACTTATACAAACACCAACTTGCATACAAAAAACTCTGTGTTTTCCTGAGCACCACCCTGCCGCCCTGTTTTTCTAGCCATAACTAGATGGAAGATACAACTTTCAATATTCAAGCACCAACTTGAATATCAGAGGACCACAGTCCTCCCTAGCACCACCCTACCTCCTTGATTATAAATAAATGAATGAATAACCATCAGTACATATATATCAATTCTTACCACTTCTTCTTTGTTCTACAATTATTCTCTGCTTCATTATACTTCTGCTTTGTTCATCTTCTGTTTATCATTTCTGAGTTTGATCTCACACTCTGCATTCTGCAATTTTCCTTTCTCCCACTTTACTTCATTTTTCAGTCAGAATCACTAACCTTACACAGTCAGTGGATGTCGCTTTTTATCCACACCAACCTCTTCAGTTACACCTCAAATCTCCTTGGGAAAAATAAAAATGCCTCGGCAACTGAATCGCCAACCGTTTAAGAATCATGATTCAGTTCAGCTAACTGAAACATAACTGAACAGTTAATCATGAGGTGGAACAGTATCCCTTTAATCAGATTCCCAATTCGCTAGCACCATTGGATTACATCCGCGGGATCTTGCATTTATTCCATGTGCCAACTGGTTGTGACCACAGGCTAATCAGAAAGTGATTTCGCATTTCGCATTTCAGATATCTTATGGTGAGGCTTCTCAGCTTTCCATGTCGCGATCTCCAAAAACAGGGCTTAGAAATTAGTACCTTCCCTTTTGGTGACCACCGGCGATGACCACTAGCTACACCAACAGGCGCTATGCAATTTCACATTTCGTGATGACTCTTCCAACTCCTGATCATGAAATTGAGCCTTGCAACTTGCAAGTTCCTTCCTTCACGTGCCCACGGTTGTGACCAAGTGCTTATCCATAAAGCGCTTTCGCGACTCGCGATTTTGGGAATCCTATGATGAGGCATGTCGACTCTCCATGTCGCGATCACCAAAACTCTGAGATGAAGCTTAGCATTGCTAGCTTCTTCCCCTCACGTGACCACCGGTGGTAACCACAGGTTGCGCCAAGAGGTGCTTCATGAGTTTTCTATGAGTCTCCTTGACTCCTCCAACTCCCGGTATCCGAAACTCCGAAATGGAGTGAGAGCAACGGTCCACGCTCTCCCTTGATCAACGACTCAGATTGAATCACGGTTTCACTTTTCGTGATTTCAAAGGATAGAGTTCCTCCTTCCTTTGACTTTCCAGTCAGCGAAAAGATGACCTCTCGCCATGTGTAGTCTGCATCCAACGATCTGGATTATTTATCGCGCTTTCTCATATTGCAAGTTTGAGGTGTTAGAGCACCTCCTCCTTTTGTATTTCTCGATCTGCGAAACTCTAAAACAGAGCCTTTGTCGTGCCCTGATCTTTCACCACGTGTCCTTCTTGGATCAACGATCCTCCTGATTTCGAGACTTTGTAAGCCCACTTCATCTTGTACTTAAAGATCGTGCTCCTTCTTATGGATCCAACGATGGCCAGTCTTCATGCTCAGATATGATGCCTGAGGTCTATTCTCCTCTTCTGCGCGTTCCTCACATCTGTATTCAGATCTGACGCTCATCGGGAATTCTGAGTGGGTGATCCAACGATCATTGTTGATCTTCACTGTTAATCTTGCCATGCCATCATCGTTGCATTGTTGATTGTGCTGATCTCGCCATCAATTCGTTGCGATGCTAATCGTGTTGATCTCGCCATCAATGACAAAAATGTTGCCTGCATCTTCTGTCTGTAAATATTCCAACAGGGGGGTGAATCAGTAATAGAGAAATCTAATCCTTTTTAACCATATAATACAAGTGCTATATCAATGTAGCATTATCATCCAATATTTGTAGAGTAAATAAACAATGACCAAATTAACAATCATACACATACACAGTACACCAGTGTTTTTACGTGGAAATCCAAAGCGGGAGAAAACCACAGAATGTTTTTTCTTATATGTCTTGAAGAATTACATTCATTGGAAGCACCAAATTCCTTTGTTTTCCAGCTGCAACTGGAATGAGGTTCCAACCCCCTAGTTTCTCAGGCTATAACCTGAGGGAAGCTACAAATCCCAATTCTCTAGATACAACCAGAAGGAGGCTACAACCCCCTATGTTCTCTGGCTACAACCGGAAGGTGGCTACAACCACCTGTCCTTACCCCGTCCAACCGCCCTGACGTATAAGTAGAATGATGAAACCATTGTCACACTATCACTGTGAGATATACTATTGTAAATATGTACCAATCAACCTGCACCAAACAACCTATACCAATACCCTGAACCATGCATCAACCTGTACCTCAAGCTGTAATCAACCTGTACCATAAACAAGTGCATCAACCATGCATCAACCTATACCTCAACCTGTAATCAACCTGTACCATAAACAAGTGCATCAACCATACACCAACTTGTACCTCAACCTCAACCAAAATCCCTCATCAATTTCATCATCCAAATCTGATTTGTAACTCTGTAATAGACCTAGTCTATATGATCACATACCTGCAAACCTTCCTTAAATTTAACAACAAGAGACTAGCATTTTTCGTAGCCTGAATGCGTTGGGTGGTGCGACGGTTTTTCGCAATTTCTGCACCCTGGCTGTGTTGGGTAGTGTTGCGGCTCCACAGTTGATTTTTGCATTTCCGCATGCCAGCCACACGGGAGGTGCGACAGGTCCCAAATGTACACAGACTACACACTTGGGAGGTGCGGGGGCTTTTTCAAACTAAATTTTTATGAAGCTTATTTTTTGGAGTGAAGAAAATTTGCGCATGGTAATTTTTATTTTGAAAAAGGTTTATGTAAGTTTGGTTTTTAAACTTTGACGTGGTGGAGTTAAAAGTAAGGTGGAGGACTTTTAAACTTTTAAATTTTTTGAATGTTTAAAACATTCAAAAAGGGGTGAGGAGTTAAAAGTAAAGTGAATATTTTATTAATTTATTTTTTTTTAAAGGTGAATGTTGGAGGATTTACTTTGGAATTAAAGTAAAGGTGAATGTTGGAAGATTTACTTTGGCATTAAAGTAAAGGTGAATTTTTAATTTTCCTTTTAATAAAAGGAAAAGTAAAAGTTGGAATTGATTTAGGTGGTAGGATTGACAACGGGATGGTAAATGTAAATGGCAGCAATCACAATAAAGGTAATGGTAAAGTTACCATGTGAACATTTTCTTTTGGAGTTGTATTTTTTGGTTATATGTAATTGGGCATATTGTTGTAAGACCTGGTTAGGCATGCGTACCCCTGGTTCTGTTAAGTCACCTATGAAAGTATAGATTTAGGTAGACTAAAGAAGGGTGGGGGGGGGGCATGAATCATGAATTAAAACCTTGTACATAGGTCTACAGTTGTGAGTTTTGGGTCCATGATTATTGGTTTCTCGTGGTATGGTGTCCATAGAATTGCATGTTATGGGGCTCGGTGAAACTCCATTGTAAAGTGGCTTGGAGGTGAGTAGTGAAAAGCTCATTTGGAAGTCTTGGCCGGATTTGGTCAAGGTTTCGAATAGTTTGTTCGAGGTGGAGCACTGAAGGTGCCCCGGACAAAAAGTTGGGTCAATAGAAATGTTGATGTGTTCATGTATTGACAGGTTAAATCAAGGGTTTGAGAACACATGATGGAGGCACATCCATATTCCTTAGAATTTTGGAAATTATTGCAGGACAATAGGGGTCGAATGGCATCTTTAGTAATGCAAACTTACAGCATGAGTTGTGGTCAGAAGCAGTTAAGTGTTGTCTAGACAATTGGTCACCATTAGTTGCAAAAGGTTGGAAGATTCTGGAAGAGGTATATTGAATAGGTCTTGTCTTGTGATTACTCATTTTTTTGAAATTGCTTGATTGTTATGTTCATCCTCTCATCAACATTCTAAGTAGGATCCAAATCAAACATGTAGATCTTTGTTGGTTATAATGACAATGTCAAGGGATATAGATTGTCATTAATAGAGATGGTGTTTGATGGATTTCTTCTCAAATCAGACATAGTAAAATATGAAAGGAATAAAGCATGACTGATAGCAGAAAGGTATTTGGAAGGCATTGATTTCCATGAAATATTCTTGTCAATTGTTAAGCTTTTCTCTATTCATGTAGCGTTGGAACTAGTTGTTGTAGCTAGATGCTAAGACAAGTTTTTTATGGATATTTGTATGAGGAGATATGTATATCGAACAACCAGAAGGGTTTGTTCAGGATCACAACACAAGATTTGTTTGCAAGCTCAAGTAGTCATTGTATGGCCTGAAATGTGCATCAGGCATTGGTACAAGATGTGATTCCTTCATGGTGAGCCAAGTTTTACCAGAAATGAATTTAACCATTGTGTTTATGGTACATTCATTATCTTGGTGTTTAGACTGTTGACGATATGTTTTTTGAAGTAAAAGCATGGTTAAGATCAACAGGTTGGCTCAGTTGGCAAGGATGTTTGTGGTGAAGGATCAAGGAGCAGCAAAAACAAATCTTGGGCATGGAAATACATAGAGGTAGGAAAGATGGTAATCTTTGGTTATCACAGTTGTAGAATAAGGAAAAGATACTCAAGAAATTCGGCATGAATAATGTGAAACTGGAAAATATCCCTTTGGTTTTCCATTTGTTTTCTTCAGGTGTATATCCTTGTAGTATGGAAGAAAAGGTTATGTCTCGCGTATTGTATGCTAGTTGGAAGTATAAAGTATGTGATGGAAAAGTTTGATATGTTCAAGTATCAGACATTTCACATGCAGTTGGTGTTGTCAGTAGTCACATGACAAATCCAGGTAAAGCAGTGAAATTGGGTGCTTCGGTATCTTAGAGGCACATGTATTACCTACAGTGGTTTTCAATGTTTTTTGTCTCAGATAATTCAGATTTTGCAGGAGTATTTGGACAAGAAAAGATCTACTTCAGGTTCTGTCTTTTATGAGTATAAAGGGACCATTGAGTTAGTTTGGACAAAGTGCAGGTTTTGTTTTCTGTGGTAGTCAAAGCCTTGTGCATTTGACACATAGTTCAGCTTACCTAAATTGGACATGGTATCACTTTGTAAGACATGTTACTAATGGAGGTGGAGTGGTCCATATTCGAGCAAGTTGTGCAGACATGTTTTTGGAACCAGTATTGAAGAGAAGTTGTGGTCGTGATTTGCTTCTCTTAAAGGGGATGTATCAAATTGGACAAGGCATCACGAAAATTGTTGTCAACGTGGAGATTTTTGAAATGGTGACAACAAATCCCCACATGATGTGGATCTAGATCCTACTATTCAATTTTTGGTTGAGATAAGGCAACCTAAGTTAGAATGTATAATTAATGAATTAATTTCATTGTAACTGTGGGAGAAGTTGTTTAAATATGTGTGCTTGAGAGACAAATATTGAGCCATGGGCTTCAAGCCCTCTCCCGGCTGCTGGTTGTAATCTGCATAATCCGAATAATAAGAGAACCAATGCTTATGCTTGGTGGACGTAGCCCAACGTTTGGGTGAACCACATGAAATCCATGTGTCTATTTCTTATGTGTGTGATTGTTAATTATCATTGAGAATTGTGTTTTCTGCATTGACAATTCTAACATATATTCCTAAAAAAATGCTTATAATCCCCACTAGTGTCCCGTGAACCCTCGATAATCTCTGTTCTCAAAGATTCCCTAAAAGTTGTGAAAATATCATAATTACTCCCACACAAAGACTTCAATGATGTAGTTGTAGAGGATGGTCTAAATATATAAAGTGCTTATAATCCCCACTATTGTCCCGTGAACCCTCTGTAATCTTTGTTCTCAAAGATTCCCTAATATCATAATTACTTCCACCACAAAGACTTCAATGATGTAGTTGCCTTTGTAATCTTTGTTCTCAAAGATTCCCTAATATCATAATTACTCCCACCACAAAGACTTCAATGATGTAGTTGTAGACGATGGTCTAAATATATAAAGTTATTTATGCGAGACTTTAATGCTGTAATTGTAGAGGATGGTCTAAATATATAAAGTTAGTTATGTGTTCATTAGTTAGTGAATATAATAGAGAAGAATCTAAACCCAATATTGTGTTTTATCTATATATTAATATGGAGAAAAGCAAAAGAGATTCCCTACGAGGTGTGGGAATATCATAATTACTCCCACCACAAAATCTTTGTGGGAATATCATAATTACTCCCACCACAAAATCTTTAATGATGTAGTTGTAAAGGATGGTATAAATATATAAAGTTAGCTATGGGTTTATTAGTTAGTGGATATAGTAGAGAAGCATCTAAACCCAATATTGTGTTTTACCTATATTAATATGGAGAAGAGTAAAAGAGATGATTCATAGTTCAAGTGTAATGCTTTGTCTTTGCTTTGAATGTTAACATGGTATTAGAGAGAATGTTTAAGACTTTTTCCAGGAAGGAAAAAAAAAATTGTTTTGTAGAGAAGTGTAGAGAAGGTAATTATATCGATAAAAGTAAACTTATTTTAAAAGTTTGATTAAATATAAAAATAATGAGAGAAATTAGGGATGAATATTTCATATAAATTTATAAAAATATTCATGAAAATTGGTATGCTATATTGGATGTTGTTATGAAAACCCCATTGGTATATTATGAGATCTCACATATGTATCGTATTGAAGTGTAAGAGAATGATGTATCATTATTGTAAATTAATACAATGTGATTATTGAAGATAAATTTGTTTTTCTTATGTTACTTTTATATGTAATATAAGTTCATGGATGTTCATTATAATATCAACATTTGGTATCAGAGAAAGCTAAATATAAGAGTTTTAGGCGCACTGGTAAAGGAGCCGTGGGGAGCGTTGTTGCGATGAGAAAGGAGTTATGCTGCGAAAAGAAAGTGCAGTCGCCATCACTGTATAAAAGAAGAGGCGTAGTTGTTTTTGCACATAACAGAGGTCCAGCCATCTTGATAGAACTTTAATGAGCTCAGTGCGATTGAAAAAGGAGGTGTCCCTCATTGCTCCAGGAGTCCTCGTTGATGAAGGTGGCGTTCAACCCGCTCAACAAGTTATCCATCTGAGGGTCGAAGGAGTTTCGTCTCAAGTGATTCAACCCTACCATAGATCCACGAAACTCGTCCGTTATGTACTCCAAATTTTCAATGCAACTTCACTCAATTTAGCGCAATGGCTGCCAGTAGAATTGGTGGAAATGGGATGGAATTGTGAACACACCAAAAAAAAGGGAATTGTATCCACATCTGGGTTAAGCTTAGATTCTGGATGGGATGCTTCCTAAACCATGTTGCCTAGAACTGAAGGAGGAGCCTCTTCCATAATTGAGAAGCTTCCAGTTCCCCCAAGACCAGGGTAGGAGAAACACCTTCCTCTCAAGGGGAATTGAAGATATAACTATGTATAGGTGAAGAAGAAATCAATTGCGATTCCGAAGGAGACTGGGGGGCACCAGAGGGAATTCCTCTTCAATGAAAACCAAATCATTGTCTTCCATTTCCTTGTTCTGAACTGTATAGGGAAAATCCCTGGAAGGAAGACCTGTGAAGACTGGGCCGGTGAGAGGAGGTGGAGCTGATGAGGGAGACAAACCAGGTCAAAGCTAGTGAGCTACGAAGCTACAGTAAGTTGTACCACTCTTCGATTTACCCCTCTCGCGTGACATGGAGAAAGGAAGATTATCAAAAGGACAAGAGATACAGTACAAATAAGACATGGATGTGTGAGCAAAGAGAGCCTCTATGAGAGAGGAGGAAACCATCTACAATGCCCAAGTAAAAAATGCAGAAAAAAAAACACCATGCTTTACCTCCAACAACTTATCCATTCTGGTCATGGAGAGCACCATTAAGCGTGAGATGATGGCCTCCATCCTCCTCGTATCAGCACTGAACAATTTTGGTTCCCTATCTAATCCACTCATTAATTTTCACACGCAGCGTAGGCACACCACCATCCTTGCATTGTTAATGTTTTGCATCGGCATGACTGAAGGGAGGAGAGTGATGGATGACCACATTAACATCATATGGTGTATATTATCCAACGGTCACCCCATCAGGGGGATTTAACATGATATTATTAACAATAAGGTTATATTTTTTTTCACAATACCTCCATTTTTTATATTAAAATTTCAATTTTTTATTAAATTAATAACAAGTAATAAATAATAAACGCCAAAGAAAAAAATTTAAAAATTTAAATAATATTAAATTTAAATGATAATATGATAAAAAAGTTCATAAAAATCTCATAAATTAAACAAAGTACTTTCCATAATTTAAAAAAATTGAATTACAAAATTAACATGATATTATTAACCAAAAAAAATTGAATTACAAAATTAACATGATATTATTAACCAAAAAAAATTGGATTACAAAATTAACACAATATTATTAACGAAAAAACTTTGGATTACAAAATTAACACTATATTATTAACAACAAGGTCATATTGTTTTTCACAATATCTCCATATAATGAAAAATTCATAAAAAAATGGATTCAAAGTTTTGGAATCTAGACTCAAGGTCTTCGACATGAACGAATTAATTTTAATTAATTATAAATACTTTTTAAAATTTGTGTTCAACAATGAATGACATGAAATACTTTAGAAAGTGTGTCTATTCCGAAACAATAATGAATCTCTTCTGATCTTCTACCACCTACACCTGTTGGATTACTAAGAGGGGGGGGTGAATTAGTAATAAAGCAATTTAATCCTTTTTAACCATATAATCCAAGTGATATATCAATGAATCATTATCATCCAATAACTGCAGAGTAAATAATCAATGAACAAATGAACAATCATACACATATGCATACACAGTACACAAGTGTTTTACGTGGAAGCCCAAATCGAGAGAAAACCACATAATGTTTTTTCTTATATGTCTTGAAGAATTACATTCATTGGAAGCACCAACTTCCTTTGTTTTCCAGTTGCAGTTGGAAGGAGACTCCAACCCCCTAGTTTCTCAGGCTACAACCTAAAGGAAGCTCCAACTCCCCAATTCTCTGGCTACAACCCCCTATGTTCTCCGACTACAACCACATGTCCTTGCCCCATCCAACCGCCCTGAAGTAGAAGTAGAATGATGGAACCACTGTCACACTATCACTGTGAGATATACCGTTGTAAACATGTACCAATAAATCTGAACCATTCATCAACCATGCATCACCCTGTACCTCAACCTGTAATCAATCTGTACCATGAACAAGTGCATCAACAATGCACCAACCTGTACCAAACAACTCGTAATCAACCTGTACCATACACAAGTGCATCCAACCATGTACCAATCATGTGTCAACTGCTCATCAATATGTACTAACATCATCAAATATACACCTCATGTATGTGCCAACTCGTCAACTACTTGTCTCAACCATGTACTCAACATGTACCTCAACCAAAAGCCCTCATCAATTTCATCATCCAAATATGATTTGTAGATCTGTAATAGACCTGGTGTATATGATCACA
>JZKD02S1734300.1:34027-64327 GCA_000966675.3 Picea glauca | reverse complement strand
AAACTCATTACTTCACTTTATTATTTACCTTTTAAAATCTCTTAAACCACTTTGACTACTTTGACCTTTTGGGGCTTCTAGATGACATATGAGGGTCCTCCAACTTCGTAAGTCCGTAACTCTCAAACCGTGAGGAGTTATGTGATGTTCCACATACCACCAGAAATGAAATCACATGTATTATCCATATAGAATAGTATTATCTGAAAATATATCATAATTCATACCGTTACCCATCAAACAAACTTGGGTCCATCACCCAAAACTGAGGTCTCTGACTTCTCATGGCCATAACTCGCTAACCGTGAGGAGTTATGTGACGTTACACATACCAGCGGAAATGGCATGACAAGCACTATCCATCTAGGATATTTTCCCTAACAAATTTATTGTCTTTCATCTCAGTATTCTACAATTAAGCATGGGTTCTCTTACTCTGCAAAGTGTCTTCCCCCGAGGGCTTTCACCATAAGTGGACCACTTTGGAGTTCATCCATATTTTCTTCTTATAAACTATGAAAAAAAAATAATGAGTCATATTTACATCTAACAATCTTGGGTCCATTATCAAAACCTTTGTGCTACGGGGCTTTCTTCAAGGGTTGGCATCAATGACAACCAACCTTAATCAACAATCTCCCCCTTTGGCATTGATGGCAACACTCATATGAAATATTGAAATCATATCACTCATGCTCCCCCTGGAACCATGCCTCCATCCTCTGCATCTGATAAATCTACTCCCCCTGGAACCATGCATGTGTCCTCTGCATCTGATAAATCTATCCCCCTTTGTCATCAATGGAAAAGGTATCTTTCCATCAGGGGTTGCTCCCCCTGACTGAATTGTCCTCTTATGGTGATTCCTCGTGTACACCTAAGACATATAAGACAAGCATTCAAAACAAAATAAATAAAAAATCATTTTGGAGTAGAAATAACTCCAAGTCTTTGGCAAAGATATTCAAAGGCTTCCCATGGAAGTGATTTTGTAAAGATGTTTGTTACTTGTTCTTTTGTTCCCACATACTCAACTATGATGTTCTTTTTTGCAACCTGTTCCTGTAGAAAGTGATACTTGATTGGAATGTTCTTAATCTTGGAGTGCATCACCGGGTTTTTTGAGATATTGATGGCGCTTGTATTATCACAATATATTGGAATGAGCTCATCATACTCAACCTGTATATCTGTCAAAGTTTGTTTCATCCAAAGAACCTGTGTACAACATGTTTTTGTTGCAATATACTCTGCCTCGACTATAGATAGAGATACTGATGATTGTTTCTTGATTAACCATGATACTAAACACTCACCCAAGTAGAATGTTGCTCCACTGGTTTTTCGTTGGTCATCAATACAACCTGCCCAATCTGTGTCTATGTAGGCAATTAGTGATAGATCCTTTCCTTTTGGATACCATAGCCCAAACTCTTATGTTCCTTTGAGATATATCTGAAAATCCTCTTCACTGCTAGTACATGCGATTCCTTTGGTGTTGCTTGAAATCGTGTCACCTGTCCAACTTTTTGCATTACGTCTGGTTTGGATGCTGTCACATACAATAGGCTACCAATCATTGACCTATATTTCCCTTGATCTGTAGACTTTGTAGCCTTTCTAGTATTGTTAGTTGGGCTACTTGTCTTTGTTGATGGGCCTACCTCGGCTTGCTCCTTGGTTTTGGCTATTTTATTTTCTATTTGCAACTACCACAGCATAGGCAAGTCTTTGATGATCCAATCAACCTCTTCCCTTGCGACACAGTACTGCATTTCCAACCATTTTTTCTTCAATTCCTTTGTGGCCTGGACTCACATATGATGCTTGGATACCTTAAAAATGGAAATCCCTTCGTACTCCTGGACCATCTTGATAGGAATCCTCCATACGTTTGTCATTCTCTAGTGTATGTCTTCTAGAACCATGGAAAATACTACACTATTAGCTTGTTGATTCTTTGTATCCTTGGCTTGCAGGAGGGTTACATACCTTGTTGCGTAGCACTTCCCCTTCATATATAGAAAAGACGAGCAGTTTGGGTCCTACCAAGCTACCAACACGATGAGGATGAGGATCCAGGAATAATGGAACTCAGATCCATTTTCCTATGCATATCGAGAGTCGATCAAAAACTAGTTTAAGAGGTACGACACCCAGTTAAACATTACCCCTTTTGTGCACTACACAACGACTGTGATGACTCATGTTGGAGCCTATTCCTTCCCGCATTTCCTCAGCAACTTGAAATCCATTATCTTGCTAGAGAATTTCATTGCAAGGTCTTTGATGTATTTGAGGACAATATCCTTGTTCCTCCTGTTGGTTCCAAACTGCGCCTTTACTATCTCAGTAATCTCCTTTTCACACACTTTATTTTCCAAGTATTCTTTGGGTTGTGCGCCAACAGTGGGAAACCCTGTAATTTTGGAAATTAAATCCACATCTATGGGGACTGGCCTATCCATCCACAGTATACCCCCATGGACCCTAGCCAATAACTGCTTGATGCACAGTCCCACATTCTTACCGCTCCAGAAGTGCGATATGTCCAGGAGGTTCATGATGCCAAAATTGTACAGCCCTGTTATCCACTGTGCGGACTCCATGATGGGTCTTGTAATTTTTCTTTCCTAATTTCTACTATAGTACACTATACATGGGGCTTCCTTAATGGGCGACAATGACTGAGGGTTAGTAGGTCGACTGTCCCTATACAGTTTTAGTCGACTACCATTCACCATTCCTTGCGGTTTTGTTCCTATTAAGTTCTTTAGCTGCATAGATCCTCCATCTATGATATACTTTACTTCATATGACCCTAGCCAATGCATTTTGAACATACCAGGATGTTCCAAAAAAAAAAAAATCATAGAGGAGAACTATATCCCCCTCCTTAAACCTCTTCTTCTTTATGTGTCTATCATGCCAACATTTGTCCCTTTCTTTCTGCACGCCTTGGTGGAATCCTGCCAAAATCATGTCTTCTTCTAGTTCCATCAGTTGACTTAACCTCTCTTTTACTGCACCTCATGTTGTCATATTTGTAATTGCTGCTACGCACTGATTGGGTACCAAAACTTCTAATGGCACCATTGCTTCTTGTCCATACACCAACCTGAATGGTATTTGTCCTGACAACTTCTTGCATGTAGTCATGTATGCCCATAATATTGCTGGTATTTTTAAATCCCAATCATATTTGTTCACATTACAAATCTTTGTCAAGGAATTCTCCAAGATCTTGTTGAAAGCTTCTACTGTCCCATTTTCTTGAGGATGATGTAGTGTACTCTTTTGGTGATAGACTTCAAATTCCTCATTCATACCTTGGATGGTACTATTAACGGAATGGGTTGCTTGGTCACTCATCAGAATCATGGGACATTCAAATCTTGTAATCACTTGCTCAAATAAGAAGTGCATTGTTGTATTTGCATTGCAATCCTTGACTGGTGTTGCTTCTTCCCGTCTAGTTAAGTATTATGTTGCAGTAATGACGTATCTAGCTCTTGACCTTCTTGTTGGTGGATTAATAGGTCTGAAAAAAGTATATTTCTCACTTGTCAAGTTTCTGAAGATTTATTTGGGGTCTTAGGGGAATCTCATCCCTCGTGTTGGGTTTGTCAACTCTCTGAGAGATGTCACAGTTTTGGAAATATTCTTTTTCATATTTATGGATTGTTGTCCACCATAAACCTCCGCACAATACCTTCTGCGTGGTAGCTTTTCCTGCATAGTGTCTTCTAGTTATACCTTCATGAGCTTCAGCTAGAACCATGGGTCATTCATGTTCCAATACACACCTTCTCAAGATGTTATCTATGCCCACCTTGTATAACTGACCTGCAATTAGTTGATAGTCTGCAGCTCTGATTACCGTATTTTTCTTCTATGTGGTACTAAAATCCTTTGATGCAACTCATGTACTCAATATGTCAATGATATTAGCAAAGTACTCATCAACTATCTGTACTGAAAATAATTGTGCATCAGGGAAGTTGTATTATAAGTTACTAGGTTGTTCTCCATTGGTTATCCTAGACAAGTGATTTAGTCCTACATTCAACTTCCCTAGTTTGACTATTACTTCAAAATCAAATTCCTGGAACAATAATAGCCATCTACAGATCCTCCCGCACAACACTAGTTTGTTGACTAGATATTTGAGGGAAGAATGATATGTAAACATTTTAAAATGCTTTCCCAATAAGTAATGTCTGAATTTCTGCAATGCATACACCATGTCTAGGCATTCTCTTTCTGTGGTGTTGTAATTTTTTTCTGATTATGATAACTTCCTTATTGCAAATGTTATAGGATGATCTAATTCACATGCTCCTGGCTATGCCATAATTGCTCCAAGTGTTATTGTTGATGCATCTACATACACGTGAAATGTATTTTCCCAATATGGAAACACTAAGATAGGTGTTGTCACCATATTCTCCTTAAAAGTATCCAATCCTTGCTAACAATCCTCCTTCCACTGAAATTCGGTATCCTTCTTCAACAACTTTTCCATCAGTGTGGTAATATGTGCATACCTCTTGATAAAATTCTTGTAGTACCCTGTATGTCCAAGTGTGGATCTTAACTGGCGCACTGAATTTGGTGGTGGCAAGTTCACAATTAAAACAATATTAGCAGGGTCAACCAGTAACCCTTGTCTGCATACCACATGTCCTAACATGATCCCAAAAGGTGTGCTGAAAATACACTTCTTGATGTTTAAAGAGATCTAACATTTCCTACATTTGTCCAACATTAGTCTTAAAACTTCTACATGATCTTTCAAAAGACTAAAAAATAGTCTAGTCATTCAAATATACTTCTAAAAACTTATGTATGAAATATTTAAAAGCAGCTATGACCACCCTAGAAAGTATAGTTGTTGCATTCTTCAATCAAAAGGGCATAACTGTATACTGATAGGATCCCCGTTCTATAGAAAATGTAGTCTTATTCCTATCCTCTTGAGCTATTTTAATCTAATGATAACCTGAGAATCCATCTATGAATGAATATACTTCATGGCCTCCCACATTCTCTAAGACCTCATCTGTAAAAGGAGTAGGGAATGGATCATGTAAGAAAGCATCATTTAATTTCCTCAAATCTACACAAATTCTTATTCCCCTTTGTTTCTTTTCCTAGACTACCATGGGACTGATCCATTCAGATTATTCCACTGGATCTATGATACCAAATTCTATCATTCTGTCAAGTTATGCTTTCAATTTTTTTTATACACTGGATTCAACCTATAAGGTCTCTATCTCACTATTGGATTACTGAGAGGGGGGTGTTTAAATTACTAAGACAACTGAGAGGGGGGGGGTGAATCAGTTGTTACTGTGCTTAAACAATTTATGACTATTCAAATAAGTTTTAATCTCTTTCAAGTGATCATCAATATTATACAAGATATGAACAACATAAATAATGATCATTAGTCACACATAAGATATACACAGAGACAGATTTTCACGAGGAAACCCATAAAGGGAGAAAACCTCTTCTTCTTTGAATGATAGACAGTCTTTTAAGTTATGTACCTCATCTATCTTTGAGCACCAACTCAATGTGAGGCTACTACCTTTGTTTTACAAGCTCCAACTTATTGAGAGCACCAACTCTCTGGTTTCTCTAGCACCCACTAAAAGGAAGCACCAAATCCCTGAGTGTTCCAGCACCGACTGGATGGAAGCACCTACTTCCACTTATACAAGCACCAACTTGCATACAGAAAACTCTATGTTTTCCTTAGCACCACCCTGCCGCCCTATTTTTCTAGCCACAACCAGATGGAAGATACAACTTCCAATATTCAAGCACTAACTTGAATATCAGAGGACCACAGTCCTCCCTAGCACCATCCTACTTCCCTGATTATAAATAAATGAATGAATAACCATCAGTACAGATATATCAATTCTTACCACTTCTTCTATGCTTCACTATACTTTTTCTCTGTTCATCTTATGTTTATCATTTCTGAGTTTGATCTCACACTCTGCATTTTGTGATTTACCTTTCTCCTATTTTACTTCATTTTTCAGTCAGAATCACTAAACTTACACAGTCACTGCATGTCTCTTTTTATCCACACCAACCTCTTCAGTTACACCTCGAATCTCCTTGGGCAAAAAAAAACGCCTCAGCAACTGAATTGCCAACCGTTTAAGAATCATCATTCAATTCAGCTAACTGAATCGTAACTGAACAGTTAATCATGAGGTGGAACAATAGCCCTTCAATCAAATTCCCAATTCACCAGCACCGTTGGATTACATCCGCAACATCTCACGTTTATTCCATGTGCCCACTGGCTGTGACCACATGCTAATTAGAAAGTGATTTCGCATTTCGCATTTCGGATATCTTGTGGTGAGGCTTCTTGAATTTCCATGTTGCAATCTCCGAAAATAGGGCTTAGCAATTAGTACCTTCCCTTTTCGTGACCACCGACGATGACCACCGGCTACACCAACAAGCGCTATATAATTTTGCGTTTCGTGATGACTCTTCCAACTCCCGATCATGAAATGGAGCCTTGCAACTTGCAAGATCCTTCCTTCACATGCCCATGGTTGTGACCAATCGCTTTCGCAACTCGCGATTTTGGGAATCATGTGATGAGGCATCTCGACTCTCCATGTCGCGATCACCGAAACTCTGAAATGAAGCTTATCATTTCTAGCTTCTTCCCCTCACGTGACCACCGGTGTTAACCACAGGCTGTGCCAAGAGGCACTTCACAATTTTTTTGTGAGTCTCCTTGACTCCTCCAACTCTCGGTATCTGAAACTCCAAAATGGAGCTAGATCAACGGTCCATGCTCTCCCTTGATCAACGACTCAGATTGAATTGCGGTTTCTATTTTCGCGATTTCAAAGGATAGAGCTCCTCCTTCCTTTGACTTTTCAGTCAGCGAAAAGCTGACCTCTCACCACATGTAGTCTGCATCTAATGATCTGGATTGTTTATCGCGATTTTGTATATTGCAAGTTTGATGTGTTAGAGCAGCTCCTCCTTTTGAATTTCCCGATCTACGAAACTCCGAAATAGAGCCTTTGTCGTGCCCTGATCTTTCGCCACATGTCCTTCTTGGATCAACGGTCCTCCTGCTTTTGGGACTTTGTAAGCCCACTTCATCTTGTACTTAAAGATCGTGGTCCTTCTTCTGGATGAAACGATGGTCGGTCTTCGTGCTCAGATCTGATGCCTGAGATCTGTTCTCCTCTTTTGCGCCTTCCTCCTATCTGTATTCAGATCTTACAGTCATCGAGAATTATGAGTGGGTGATCCAACAATCATTGTTGATATTCACTGTTAATCTTTCCATGCCATCATCGTTGCGTTGTTGATCGTGTTGATCTCGCCATTAATTCATTGTGTTGCTGATCATGTTGATCTCACCATCAATGACAAACACGCTGCCTGCATATTCTATCTGTAAATATGCCAACAATATCCCCCTTTGGCATTGACGAAAACCTTGATGGAAATCTCCCCCTTTGGCATTGAAGGACTATACTCTGCACTCTCTGCATGGACTGCTACTCTGCCTGCTGAACATCCAACCTGTAGCATCCTTGCCACACTCCTTACCACACTTTTTCTCCCCCTTTGACATCAATGTCAAAGAAGAAACACGCTCCCCCTGAGTTGTTTCCGTACATCTCGAAGGTATCAGATATGTGAGAGTCACATACTCCCCCTGACAAGGTGAACAGATTACACAAAAAAATATATAACCTCCAACTTCTGACGAAGATATCCAAAAGGGGTCACTGCTAATGGTTTAGTAAAGATGTCAGCTATTTGTTCTGTGGAAGGAATATAATTCAGTTGAACAAGTCTGTTTGTAACCTTCTCTTTGAGAAAATGATATTTGATTGGTGTATGCTTAGTCTTGGAATGAAGAATAGGATTCTTAGATACACTAATTGCATTGGTGTTGTCACAATGAATTGGAATCGGATCAGTATAATTGACCTTCAAATCTGCAAGAGTTTGGATCATCCATAAAATCTGGGTGCAGCAAGTAGCAGCAACAATGTACTCGGCATATGTAGTTGATAAGGAAATAGATCCCTGCTTCTTACTAATCCATGCTACCAACGAGTCACCCAGGAAGAATGCACCTCCACTGGTGCTCTTTCTCTCATCCACACAATTTGCCCAATCAACATCTGAATAAGCAGTTAACTGAATATTCTGATTTCTAGGATACCACAAACCATAATTCATTGTGGCCTTCAAGTATTTGAATATCCTCTTTACAACTACTAAATGACTTTGTTTAGCAGTAGACTGATAACGACCTACCATTCCAACAACTTGCATTATATCAGGACGGGATGTTGTAATGTACATAAGACTCCCTATCATTGATCGATATGTCCTTTGATCAACATCAGGTGAAATATCATCTTTACTGAGCTTGCAACCGACAACCATATGTGTACTAATAGGAGAAGAATCTTCCATCTGGAACTTCTTCAACATCTCTTTCAGATATTTTTCTTGAGTGATAAATATTCCTGTAGAGCTTTGATGTACTTGTAAACCAAGAAAATATGACAGTTCTCCTATCATGGACATTTCAAACTCTGTTTGCATAGAGTTAGCAAACCACTGGACAAAAGAATCATTAGTATAGCCAAAAATAATGTAATCTACATAAACAAAAACAACTAGTAAATCATCACCTTCAGACTTAATGTAGAGGTTGTTGTCAACAATACCTTTCTTGAACCCTTTGTCTTGTAAAAAATTTTCCAGTCTATAATACCAAGCTCGTTGTGCTTGTTTTAGTCCATATAGAGTCTTCTTCGGCTTCTAGACATAGTCAGAATTATATGGCAATGAGAATCCTTCAGTTTTCTCCATATATACTTCTTCCTCTAGATCTCCATTAAGAAATGTTGACTTAACATCCATCTGATACACTTTAAAGTTCTTATGACATGAATATGCGAAAAACATCCTAATGGTTTCCAATCTTGCCACTGGTGCAAAGGTTTCATCAAAATCCTATCCTTCAACTTGTGCATACCCTTTACATACCAATCTGGCTTTATTCCTAACAACTTGTCTTTTTTCAATCATTTTATTCTTGAACACCCATTTGGAGCCTATTACATTCTTATCGTCGGGTCTAGGAACAAGCTCCCAAGTATTGTTCTTCTCAATCTGGTCAAGCTCGTCATTCATAGCTCTAATCCAATCATCATGCTGGCTGGCTTCATAAAAAAATTTAGGTTCAATCATAGATAAAAAAGCAACATGAGATTGTTCTGAGTCTTTATTCAATTTCCTTCTTGTCTGACAATTCTTTCTAACAATTCTAAGAGGTGATTTTTTCTCTTTCTGTTGATTTTTGTCATTCGGAGTATTTCTATCTTCATCTGATTTGGATTCTTTTCTTTCTGATCCTTGGACCTGTTCATCTTCATCTTCAACTATATCTTTTGTGCTTGGTTCAACATTGCTTACATTTCTGACCGGGATTTCTTCATCAATTTTAATGTTGATACAGTCAACCAATTTATGCAGCCTCTTATTGTATCATATGTATCCTTTACTATTTTTAGCATAACCTAAAAAGATACCTTCATCAACCTTGTCATCATATTTGCCAATATTTTCATCATTATTCTTAATATAACATTTACTCCAAAAGACTTTAAAATGCTTGATTGAAGCAAGTGTTCCAAACCATAGTTCATAAGGAGTCTTGTCACTGTGTGGCCTAAGATGATATTTTTTCAGGATATGAACAGTTGTATGAACTGCTTCCACCCAATATGTCTAAGAAATATGATTTTCATTCATCATTAATCTTGCCATCTGCTGAACTGATCTATTTTGCCGCTCAACTATTCCATTTTGTTGTGGAGTCCTTAGAATAGTGTATTCTCTTTTGATTCCATGTTTATCACATAACTCTTTGAAGTTCCATGAACTAAACTCTCCTCCTCTATTTGACCTTACTGCCTTCAATCTTTTTCCTGTTTTATTCTCATTTAGAGCCTTAAACACTTTGAATTTTTCAAATGCTTCAGATTTTTCCTTCAAAAAGACAATCCATGTTAGTCTAGAATAATCATCAATAATCAACATAAAATAGTTTTCTTTTCCTGTACCTTCTTTCCTTGATGGTCCACATAAATCCATATGTACTAACTGGAATGGTTTTTCTGTTGAAGGAAAGTTTTTAGATTTTAACTGTGTCCGAGTAAGCTTTCCTATTTGGCAAGGTTTACAAACAGAATCATATGGCTTTGATATCTTTGTAAGATCTTTTACTACCCCATTGTTTCTAAGCTTGATTATATGATCAAAATTTAGATGTCCAAGTCTCCTATGCTATAGCCAACTTTCATCATACTTGCTTAAGTGGCATTCTTATTTTTCTTCTTTTAACACATAGACATTGTTTTCTGTTCTTATCCCTTTTGCAACCAACTGTCTTGAATTCAAAGAATTTATTTTACAATCTTTAGAAGTAAAAACAACTTCACATCCTCGATCACAGACTTGACTGACACTAAGCAGATTATGTTTCAGACCATCTACAAATAACACATCTTGAGCTTTTCCTTTGCCATTATTCAGACTTACCATTCATTTACGTTTTATTTTTCCTAGTGCATCGTTTCCAAAAGTTACATTTCCTTATTTGTTTCCACTTAGAGTTAGAAACTTACTTTTGTCTCCAGTCATATGTTTGGAACATCCACTGTCAATATACCAGGAATTCTTTTGTCTTTGGGCTGATAACACTAGTCCACACTTTTCATCTTCTTTCTTCTTCAAAACCTTGAAATTTTCATCAGTGGGATTCAAATCTGGCTCATAATTCCTTAAGCGACAATTTGCAGCTTTATGTCCATAATTATGGCAGATGTAACATTCTGGTTCACTGAATAGTAGATCATAGCGATTGTTATGCTCACAAATGTTGTTATGCTTAACCTACGTCCTTTTCCTAGCCATCACATAATTTATAGTATGTGGTTGTTTGTTGCTTGGTTGTCTCGATCTTTGTTGTGGAAGATAGTTATTCCATGAATATCTTGATTGCTCATATCTAAATCTTAAAAAACAAGTTATAGCTTTGTGACCAAAGTTAGAACAGAAAAAACAATATCCATAGAAAAATCCTTTGTACCTGGAAAAAGTCTGTCTTCTTTGAGCAGGTTGATTTCTTTCATGCTGATAATTTATCGGATCTACAGATTCAATTCTGGTACTTTTTCGTTCATTCCTTCTTGGTGGCTGATTTTATTTCTTTGTTTCTACAGAGTGACTGTTTTCAATGGTTGAGGATTTGACAAACTTGATGGGTTCTGTATTACTTGGATGATCACTACTTGATCCTTCTTCATACCCCAAGCCAGCTTTCAAATTTGGATTTCTTTGTTGATTTAGAATGGAGGTTAATCCTTTTGAAGCTTTAATACTTGGCATATTTTGGTGATACAATGCCTTAAATTTCTCCATTTCTTTTCTGGTTTTTACTATCTCTTCTTCTAAAGCTTCACACCTCACTTTCTTCTCTGATAATTGTTTCTTTAGAATGTCCTCTATTTTATTTGCCTCTTCTAACTCCACTTTTAGTAGGGCAAAGTCTTCATCAGGTTTTTTACCATTCAATTTAAACTGCATCAACACTTGTTTTTGTTTTCTTTTCTTACATCTGAGTCTGTCAATTTCTTCCAATGCACTGATTAATTCACCTTCCATATCCACCACAACTTCTTCGTCATCCATTTCACCTTCTGAATGTTCATCACCAAGATCTTCCATAGCCATAAGCATAAAATCATTCACTTTGTCTTCATAGGATCAATCACTATCTATGTCTTCTGAGGAGTTGTCATTGTTTGCACACAAGCTTTTCTTTTTACTATATTTCTTAAATTTGTATTTCTTTTCATCATCAGAGTTCTGATCCTTTTTCTGGTGAGGACACTTAGAAGCAAAATAATCTATCTTACCACTTGATATTTTCCTGATCCTTTCTTTAACCTTCTCACAAAGTTTGCCTCAATATCATCTAATTCTGAATCAATATTATTGTCTTCTTTAAAAGATGCTTCTCTAGTAATGGATTTATCTTTGCTAATTCTCATTTCATATGCAGTTAGAGTTCCTAGGAGTTGATCAATGTTCATAGTTTTAAGATCATTTAATTCTTCTATTGCAGAGACTTTTGGATTAAGTTTATCAAGCAGAGATCTTAAAATCTTATGAACTAAAAATGATTCTTCAATTTTCTCACCAAGTCCCTTCATGGCATTCACAAGCTATTGAACTCTTAAAAAATACTTGTTGATTGTTTCATCTTCATTCATCTTTATTTGTTCAAACTTCAATCTATATGTTTGAATTTTGACATCTTTTACTTTCTCATTTCCTTCATAATTTTTAATAAGTTTATCCCACATTTCTTTGGCAGTTTGAAAATGCATCACCTTTACAAACTTAGCTTATGCAAGTCCATTCAAGATAGAATTCATTCCCTTAGAATTAAAGTTAAATTCTAACTTATCATCCTTGGAAGCTAGCACAACAGGCTTTATGTATCCAGTCTCTACTACATCCCAAACATCAACACCTAAGGCCATTAGGTATGTTCTCATTCTAACCTTCCAGAAGGAAAAATTTGTTCCATCAAACAAAGGAGGCTTATTGGTTGAAGTCCCTTCATGACTTGTCATTTTTAACCTTACAGATCTACCTTTATATAAAAGGAACCCACTCTGATACCAATTGTTGAAATTACTAAGACAACTAAGAGGGGGGGGGTGAATCAGTTATTACTGTGCTTAAACAATTTATGACTATTCAAATAATTTTTAATCTCTTTCAAGTGATCATCAATATTATACAAGATATGAATAACATAAATAATGAACATCAGTCACACATAAGATATAGACAGAGACACATTTTCATGAGGAAACCCATAAAGGGAGAAAACCTCTTCTTCTTCGAATGATAGACAGTCTTTTAAGTTATGTACATCATCTATCTTTGAGCACCAACTCAATGTGAGGCTACTACCTCTGTTTTACAAGCTCCAACTTGTTGAGAGCACCAACTCTCTGGTTTCTCTAGCACCCACTAGAAGGAAGCACCAACTCCCTGAGTGTTCCAACACCGACTGGATGGAATCACCTACTTCCACTTATACAAACACCAACTTGCATACAGAAAACTCTGTGTTTTCCTGAGCACCACCCTGTCGCCCTGGTTTTCTAGCCATAACTAGATGGAAGATACAACTTTCAATATTCAAGCACCAACTTGAATATCAGAGTACCACAGTCCTCCCTAGCACCACCCTACCTCCTTGATTATAAATAAATGAATGAATAACCATCAGTACAGATATATCAATTCTTACCACTTCTTCTCTGTTCTACAATTATTCTCTGCTTCATTATACTTCTGCTCTGTTTATCATTTCTGAGTTTGATCTCACACTCTGCATTCTGTGATTTTCCTTTCTCCCACTTTACTTCATTTTTCAGTCAGAATCACTAACCTTACATAGTCGATGCATGTCGCTTTTTATCCACACCAACCTCTTCAGTTACACCTCAAATCTCCTTGGGCAAAAAAAAAAATGCCTTAACAACTGAATCGCCAACCGTTTAAGAATCATGATTCAGTTCAGCTAACTGAATCATAACTGAACAGTTAATCATGAGGTGGAACAATATCCCTTTAATCAGATTCCCAATTCACTAGCACCATTGGATTACATCCGCAGGATCTCACATTTATTCCATGTGCCCACTGGTTGTGACCACAGGCTAATCATAAATTGATTTCGCATTTCACATTTCAGATATCTTATGGTGAGGCTTCTCGACTTTCCATGTCGCGATCTCCAAAAATAGGGCTTAGAAATTAGTACCTTCCCTTTTCGTGACCACCAGCGATGACCACTGGCTACACCAACAGGCGCTATGCAATTTCACATTTTGTGATGACTCTTCCAACTCCTGATCATGAAATTGAGCCTTGGAACTTGCACACTCCTTCCTTCACGTGCCCACAGTTGTGACCAAGCGCTTATCCATAAAGCGCTTTCGCGACTCACAATTTTGGGAATCCTGTGATGATGTGTCTTGACTCTCCATGTCACGATCACCAAAACTCTGAAATGAAGCTTAGCATTGCTAGCTTCTTCCCCTCACGTGACCACTGGTGGTAACCACAGGTTGCGCCAAGAGGCGCTTCACGAGTTTGCTATGAGTCTCCTTGACTCCTCCAACTCCCGGTATCCGAAACTCCGAAATGGAGTGAGATCAATGGTCCATGCTCTCCCTTGATCAACGAATCAGATTGAATCGCGGTTTCGCTTTTCACGATTTCAAAGGATAGAGGTCCTCCTTCCTTTGACTTTCCAGTCAGCGAAAAGCTGACCTCTCGCCATGTGTAGTCTACATCCAACAATCTGGATTGTTTATCGCGCTTTCTCATATTGCAAGTTTGAGGTGTTAGAGCACCTCCTCCTTTTGGATTTCTCGATCTGCGAAACTTTGAAACAGAGCCTTTGTCGTGCCCTGATCTTTCGCCACGTGTCCTTCTTGGATCAACGATCCTCCTGATTTCGGGACTTTGTAAGCCGGCTTCATCTGGTACTTAAAGATCATGCTCCTTCTTCTGGATCCGACGATGGCCAGTCTTCGTGCTCATATATGATGCCTAAGATCTATTCTCCTCTTCTGCGTGTTCCTCCTATTTGTATTCAGATCTGACGGTCATCGAGAATTCTGAGTGGGTGATCCAACGATCATTTTTTATCTTCACTGTTAATCTTTCCATGCCATCATCGTTGTGTTGTTGATCGTGTTGATCTCACCATCAATTCGTTGTGTTGCTAATCATGTTGATCTCGCCATCAATGACAAAAACGCTGCCTACATCTTCTGTATGTAAATATGCCAACATGGGGGTGAATCAGTAATAGACAAATCTAATCCTTTTTAACCATATAATGCAAGTGTTATATCAATGTAGCATTATCATCCAATATTTGCAGAGTAAATAAACAATGACCAAATGAACAATCACACATACACAGTACACCAGTGTTTTTATATGGAAATCCAAAGCGGGAGAAAACCAAGAAATGTTTTTTCTTTTATGTCTTGAAGAATTACATTCATTGGAAGCACCAAATTCCTTTGTTTTCCAGCTGCAACTGGAATGAGGTTCCAACCCCCTAGTTTCTCAGGATATAACCTGAGGGAAGCTACAAATCCCCAATTCTCTAGCTACAACCAGAAGGAGGCTACAACCCCCTATGTTCTCTGGCTACAATCGGAAGGTGGCTACAACCACCTGTCCTTGCCCCGTCCAACCACCCTGACGTATAAGTAGAATGATGAAACCATTGTCACACTATCACTGTGAGATATACTGTTGTAAATATGTACCAATCAACCTGCACCAAACAACCTATAATAATACCCTGAACCATGCATCAACCTGTACCTCAACCTATAATCAACCTGTACCATAAACAAGTGCATCAACCATGCATCAACCTATACCTCAACCTGTAATCAACCTGTACCATAAACAAGTGCATCAACCATGCACCAACCTGTACCTCAACCTCAACCAAAATCCCTCATCAATTTCATCATCCAAATCTAATTTGTAACTCTGTAATAGACCTAGTGTATATGATCACATACCTGCAAACATTCCTTAAATTTAACAACAAGAGACTAGCATTTTCTGTAGCATGAATGTGTTGGGTAATGCAGCGGTTTTTCGCAATTTCCGCACCCTGGATGTGTTGGGTAGTGCTACGGCTCCACAATTGATTTTTTCATTTCCGCATGCTAGCCACACTAGAGGTGTGACGGCTCCCAAATGTACGCAGACTACGCACTTGGGAGGTGCGGGGGCTTTTTCAAACTAAATTTTTAAGAAGCGTATTTTTTGGAGTGAAGAAAATTCGCGCATGGTAATTTTTATTTTGAAAAAGGTTTATGTAAGTTTGACTTTTAAACTTTGACGTGGTGGAGTTAAAAGTAAGGTGGAGGACTTTTAAACTTTTAAATTTTTTGAATGTTTAAAACATTCAAAAAGGGGTGAGGAGTTAAAAGTAAAGTGAATATTTTATTTAAAAAAAAAAAAATTAAAAGGTGAATGTTGGAGGATTTACTTTGGAATTAAAGTAAAGGTGAATGTTGGAAGATTTACTTTGGCATTAAAGTAAAGGTGAATTTTTAATTTCCCTTTTAATAAAAGGAAAAGTAAAAGTTGGAATTGATTTAGGTGGTAGGATTGACAACGGGATGGTAAATGTAAATGGCAGCAATCGCAATAAACGTAATGGTAAAGTTACCATGTGAACATTTTCTTTTGGAGTTGTATTTTTTGGTTATATGTAATTGGGCATATTGTTGTAAGACCTGGTTAGGCATGCGTACCCCTGGTTATGTTAAGTCACCTATGAAAGTATAGATTTAGGTAGACTAAAGAAGGGTAGGGGGGGCATGAATCATGAATTAAAACCTTGTACATAGGTCTACAGTTGTGAGTTTTGGGTCCATGATTATTCGTTTCTCGTGGTATGGTGTCCATATAATTGCATGTTATGGGGCTCGATGAAACTCCATTGTAAAGTGGCTTGGAGGTGAGCAGTAAAAAGCTCATTTGGAAGTCTTGGCCGGATTTGGTCAAGGTTTCGAATAGTTTGTTCGAGGTGGAGCGCTCAAGGTGCCCTGGTCAAAAAGTTGGGTCAATAGAAATGTTGATGTGTTTATGTATTGACAGATTAAATCAAGGGTTTGAGAACACATGATGGAGGCACGTCCATATTCCTTAGAATTTTGGAAATTATTGCAGGACAATAGGGGTCGAATGGCATCTTTTGTAATGCCAAGTTACAGCACGAGTTGTGGTCAGAAGCAGTTAAGTGTTGTCTAGACAATCGGTCACCATTAGTTGCAAAAGGTTGGAAGATTCTGGAAGAGGTATATTGAATAGGTCTTGTCTTGTGATTACTCGGTTTTTTGAAATTGCTTGATTGTTATGTTCATGCTCTCATCAGCATTCTAAGTAGGATCCAGATCAAACATGTAGATCTTTGTTGGTTATAATGACAATGTCAAGGGATATAGATTGTCATTAATAGAGATGGTGTTTGATGGATTTCTTCTCAAATCAGACATAGTAAAAGATGAAAGGAATAAAGCATGACTGATAGCAGAAAGGTATTTGGAAGGCATTGATTTCCATGAAATATTCTTGTCAATTGTTAAGCTTTTCTCTATTCATGTAGCGTTGGCACTAGTTGTGTTAGATAGATGCTAAGACAAGTTTTTTATGGAGATTTGTATGAGGAGATATGTATATCGAACAACCAGAAGGGTTTGTTCAGGATCGCAACAGAAGATTTGTTTGCAAGCTCAAGTAGTCGTTGTATGGCCTGAAATGTGCATCAGGCATTGGTACAAGATGTGATTCCTTCATGGTGAGCCAAGTTTTACAATAAATGAATTTAACCATTGTGTTTATGGTACATTCATTATCTTGGTGTTTAGATTGCTGACGATATGTTTTTTGAAGTAAAAGCATGGTTAAKATYARCAGGTTGGCTYWGTTGGCAAGGATGTTCGTGGTGAAGGATCAARGAGCARCAAAAACAAATCTTGGGCATGGAAATACATAGAGGCAGGAAAGATGGTAAGCTTTGGTTATCACAGTTGMAGTATAAGGAAAAGATACTCAGGAAATTCGGCATGAATAATGTGAAACCGGAAAATATCCCTTTGGTTTTCCATTTGTTTTCTTCAGGTGTATATCCTTGTAGTATGGAAGAAAAGGTTATGTCTCATGTATTGTATGCTCGTTGGAAGTATAAAGTATGTGATAGAAAAGTTTGATATGTTCAAGTATCAGACATTTCACATGCAGTTGGTGTTGTCAGTAGTCACATGACAAATCCAGGTAAAGCAGTGAAATTGGGTGCTTCGGTATCTTAGAGGCACATGTATCACCTACAGTGGTTTTCAATGTTTTTGTCTCAGATAATTCAGATTTTGCAGGAGGATTTGGACAAGAAAAGATCTACTTCGGGTTTTGTCTTTTATGAGTATAAAGGGACCATTGGGTTAGTTTGGACAAAGTACAGGTTTTGTTTTCTGTGGTAGTCAAAGCCTTGTGCATTTGACACATAGTTCATCTTACCTAAATTGGACATGGTATCACTTTGTAAGACATGTTACTAATGGAGGTGGAGTGGTCCATATTCGAGCAAGTTGTGCAGACATGTTTTTGGAACCAGTATTGAAGAGAAGTTGTGGTCATGATTTGCTTCTCTTAAAGGTGATGAATCAAATTGGACAAGGCATCAGGAAAATTGTTGTCAAGGTGGATATTGTTGAAATGGTGACAACAAATCCCCACACGATGTGGATCTAGATCCTACTATTCAGCTTTTGGTTGAGATAAGGCAACCTAAGTTAGACTGTATAATTAATTAATTAGTTTCATTGTAACCGTGGGAGAAGTTGTTTAGATATGTGTGCCTGAGAGACAAATATTGAGCCACAGGCTTCAAGCCCTCTCCAGGTTGCTGGTTGTAATCTCCATAATCCGAATAATAAGATAACCGATGCCTATGCTTGGTGGACGTAGCCCAACGTTTGGGTGACCCACATGAAATCCCTGTGTCTATTTCTTATGTGTGTGATTGTTAATTATCATTGAGAATTGTGTTTTCTGCATTGACAATTCTAACATATCTTACTAGAAAAATGCTTATAATCCCCACTAGTGTCCCGTGAACCCTTGGTAATCTCTGTTTTCAAAAATTCCCTAAAAGTTGTGGGAATATCATAATTACTCCCACCACAAAGACTTCAATGATGTAGTTGTAGAGGATGGTCTAAATATATAAAGTGCTTATAATCCCCACTAGTGTCGCATGAACCCTCGGTAATCTTTGTTCTCAAAGATTCCCTAATATCATAATTGCTCCCACCACAAAGACTTCAATGATGTAGTGGTAGACGATGGTCTAAATATATAAAGTTATGCGAGATTTTAATGCTGTAGTTGTAAAGGATGGTCTAAATATATAAAATTAGTTATGCGTTCATTAGTTAGTGAATATAGTAGAGAAGAATCTACACCCAATATTGTCGTGTGAGTGGGTGTTTTTATGCTATTTTCTTATGTTAGGCATTGAGTGGGTGTTTTTATGCTATTTTCTGCAATATTTTCTGCAACTCAAATTCGTTATTGTACTGAATTGGCGCAAATCAATTGAGTAAGTCACTTGATAACACAACCAACAATCAACATAATCGTGAAGCTTTTGCAGGTCACTACATAACCTCAGCGCAAATGGTAATATGCGAAAAGGAGTCGATGATCAGGTTCAGCTATTGTTGTACAAAAAAACAAAATCATGAATTTTTCAGCCTATAAAAATATTTTATTATTTTTTCGATTGAAAAGAGTGGGGTGATTAAGAATTGAAGCAATGTAAGCAATTTATGAAAAATGGTTTTATTAAAATATGATGAGACTTTGAGTGGGCCTCTTTGGTTGCATTGAAGATCTTGATCTTAGTTTTCCCAAGATGAACTATTAGTTGTAAAAGGTTGCAGAACTGGTCTAAAGCATCTAGAGTGGAGGCCTTTCCAGCCTATAAAACTATTTTATTATTTTTTTCTATTGAAAAGAGTGGGGTGATTAAGAATTGAATCAATGTAAGTAATTTATGAAAAATGGTTTTATTAAAATATGACCAATTGAAACGTTGAGAGCATGCTATTTATTAATGAAATCAAGGGTGGAGACTTTGTTTTTAAAGGAAAGATATAAATGGTCAAGGTTTAAAAGGAATGACATTAAGTAATTTGGCAATTTTAAGTCATAAAGTTAATAAGGGTGAGTGGCATGGTATTTGGTATGTAATAAAAGTATGGAAAGTCTTAGTCAGTAATAATGGGAAATATATTAAGTTGTCAAAGCAATGTCATCATTAAGGTGAAAGGTGTTTTGGTTTAAAGGAACTGGTTCATATTGGTTTGTAAAAGGGAGACATGGTGAATTAAGTCCAAATGTAATGTAACTTATGTAAGTCAAAGTTAAAGTGAAGTTTGAGTAAAAGTTGAAGTTTTTTTTTAATGTATTGGTTCAAAAGTTAAGAATCAACTTTGAGAGTCTGAAACTAGAGTCAACTTAAAAAGCTTAGAGTCAAGAAGAAGTCACTCATGTTTAATTGGTTGTTTTTCATGAAGAAAGGTATATGATGAATTGTATCTGACACCTTTATCATTGTTTTATTTTGAGTGCATGATCGGTTGTACCCGACACCCTGTGTTTATTTTTCTCACTCTTTGGCAAGCGAGCGTCAAACAACTAATCAATAAATTGAAATACTACAACAAGAACTTGATGATGCTTTACAAGAAATAAATAGCTTACAAAAACAAAATCATTTAATAATTAGTAAAGTTGCAAAACACCAGATAATGAACTTCATCATGAATTTGTTTGTTCTGCTACAGAAAGCATCGACACATTAGAATAAAAAATGACATCACTAAATAAATTTGTGGATGATATTTTCAAAATTGAAGATCAAAAGGATAAATTAATAGAATCATTGCAGCAAGAATTATTGGCAAAGGAAAATATGTTGTTAGCACTCACAAATGAAATAAAAAGCTAAAACCAGAGAAAGTAAAGTGTGATGCAATTTGTGATACAAGTGACCTGATTGATATTTCTTGTAATTTGGTTGATGATAATAGTGTTGATGTACATATGTCTCTCTCTTATTTTGAGACTTAAAATAATTATGCTCCAAATGATGATCATGATGACATTTCTAAAGATTAATCTCTTACTGAAGGTGATGAACTAGGTTTCTTTGAAAAATACACAAAAGGTATTGGTTCAAAACTTTTGAATAAAATGGGTTTTGAAGGAAAAGGTTTAGGCAAGGATGGTCAAGGTATTCAGAAGCCCATAAAAGTATGTGTAAGACCAAGAAATGAAGGCCTTGGATATGAAGGTAAAACAAGCAATACAACTATCCAATTTTTAAAAGTTGAAACATTGACAACGATTGAATAATCTACAAGTAGAAATGATAACAACAAACCAAGAGCGACGACCATAACAACAAATCAAGTGTAGAAGTAAGAAGAATGTTGCAGTCATTGTGGAAGATCATGGCATGTAAAGGAAAAATGGTGGAACTCACATCCCTGCAAGTTTTTTGGTATTACAAATAATGATCATCACAAGTGTTGGAATCGAGAAATATCAAAGCTTCGTATACATATCCAATGTGGTTGGATAGATGTCCCTGATTGGCAGAATGTTGAGTTTATATTGAAAGGATTTTACAGGGTTAAGTCTTCAAATGTACAACAATATCTCCCATATAAATTTCATGAGTTAGTTGGTTCTCCAAAGGTTAGTTGTCATTAAAGTTAGTTAAACATGTTAAAGAAAGAGTTGTCAATTCATTGAGTCATTTTTTTAGACAAGTATTTTTGTACTAGTTCGTGGTAAACCAAAAACCACTTTGTAATGACAATGCAAGTTTGTGGTTAGCCAAAACCACCTAATGTAATGAATGGTTCAAGATAAGACGAAACCAATTCAAGTTTGTAATGGTTAAGGGTGAGTCGAGGAAAACCCAAGGTATGATGTAATGGTTGAAGGGTAGCCCATAGAAAACTCATGGGGAGATCAAAGGTAAGCTAAAGAAATTTTTGATACGAAGATGATGCAGTTCATATGATTGACTCGTATACAAATCAGGAAGAAGACGACAACTGAAGATATAGATGGAGTTGAAGAAGAAAAAATATGATGCAGATGAGAAGAAATAAGATGATGAAGACAACTCAAGACATCCATATTGAATCATAAGTATTCATGAAGGAATAATTCATACTATGATATGATGAGGTTAAATTAATGAAAGTAGAATTATTCTAGAAGTATATGTATGATCAAAGATGAGGACCGTTACCCCCATAGCCTAGGGGTAACTTAGGAGATCATGTCTCAAGGCCCACAGGTAATAGGGATCAAGTTTCGAGAGACATATTGACCAATAGATCCTGCACAATCCTTCCTATTCATGTTTATCACCAGTCATCACCAACAACAAATAAATATCCACTACATTGATTTGGATCCTAGAAGACAGTAGGTCTTGATTCATGAGGTTTGGATCTAGAAGGATCTAGGGAACATCACAAAAGTTTCAAGAAGTGTCCCAAGAGGCTCATAATGGCCTCGGCAAATGAGAAAGGGAAAAAATTCAAAGTCCCTAAAGCTCATAAATACCGACATCATCACGAAGAGCGATTCGCAATATTTCCAACGGCGTAAGCGGCTCATCAAACGGAGTTACGGATCGAAAGATATTCACAGTCAAAGTTTTGGTCAACCTAGCCCAATCAGCAGGGATGAGGCATCATCCATACTGCTGATGTCAGCATCAGTACATATGATGTCAGTGACTGTACAGGGTACATGGAACTACCATATATCGACACATGTCATGATGACATCATCATGACGTCAGTGTGATGACATGGAAGCATCACAGGCTGCCATGTGTCACTCGTTTTTGGCATTTTCAGGTCGACATGTGGACCAATGAGAAAGTGCCACATGGAAGACTATATAGGATGTGGCATCCATACAACCACATGGCAGGTGATGTGGCATTCATACAACCACATGGCAGGTGACGTGGCCTCCGTACAAGACGTGGCAGATGACGCGGTAGGCACAGTGGCAGTGACATTAACATGATTTCAGCATGTTGACGTGGCCCAATGACAACATGCCACATGGCATGTTGATTTGGCACATTGGGCCACCAAATGGGCCAGTGGAAATGTGACATGTGGCACCCCAGGTGACACCACGTGGCACCACCAAGAAGCAGCTACGTGGTCCTATCGCAGGCCAACACATGGGCCAATAGCCGGGAGACATGTGGCAAAGACACATAGGCGGTGACTGTACCAGGTTCAGCCAATGGATGCCTGCCACGTGGCAGCAGACAAATGCCCAATGAGGGTCAGTGATCAAAAAATTCAAATTAAAAAAAAGGTTGGTCGTCGACCCACCAAATCTGGCAGGCTTCTGCCTAATCTGGTTCGCAGCCAATCCCTCCACCAAAGTTAGTGGAAGCCCCACCATATCCAGCCCAACTAATGGTGGATCCGTTAGAGTTAACAACAGTCCGCCAAATGTGGTGGTCAATCCCGCAAGAAACGACATATCTGCCACCAATAACAAAACTCCACCAATTTAACGCCATTATGGTGTTGTGTTGTAACAATGCGCCAAAAGGGAGGCACGCGGGTTTGACCCCGAGACCTCCCCCAAAACCAATGCCTTATTTAGCCCTCCAACAACCATTAGGCCAACGACCTTTGTTGGTTAATCCACCCAATATTTTATTTAAAAACAAATATTCTCTAATGCACGAGAGAGAGAGGAGAGCGTGCCAGCCCGTACGAGGTCATACCGGGCATGGATTTCAATGCAGTTCAGTGCTTATTGCAGAGTTTCACATAGATCGATGGAAAAGTCCAAAGGAGGCCTGAAGGTGACATTGTCCGATGGAGACGATTTGACAGTCAATTTTGGGTAATTCAACAACGCAAATCCAATGGCGAGGTCTATTTCAACAACAGAGACTCTGATCATCAGGCTAAATCATAAAGAAGCCAATGTAAGCAAGTTTTTCATTATGTTGTTTTGTCATTAAATGTTGCAACATAGTATGTTTGATACAGGTCTGAAGGAGCATGGAGAGGCTACAACAAGACATGAATATCAACTTATTCCCTTTATTCCTTCTTTTCTTTTGTTATTGCACATAAATAGTTTAGCTATATGTGACAGAGAATTTGTGGCACTTGGATGATAAGTGGCCAACAAAGTAGTCAAGAAACTTGTAGTTTCAGGATCTTTGTATGGGCTGCATATATGCTTGGATATGAGTAGAATATCTAAGGCATTCTATGGCTCCACGACAATGGGGGCCATTCATTATTCTTCATCTTTTTCTATATTGAGTATGTGGGAATGATGTCCATGTAAGTATCATGGATGCCTCATGAGCATGAGAACTTGTGAAGCTTGTAAACGTTCTTGATCACATTACGATCTCTTGTTGTCATCACCAAAAAGGGACTTTGGCCTTACAACTTGTAAATAACAGACTTCATTACAATGAGGAGAATAAAGTGGTCAAGCTTTGGGGAGAGACTCGGAGATGTAGCCCACGTCGGGTGAACTCTGTTATCAAGGGTAGTGCCATATCTATTATATGTATTATGTTCTTATGTTTCTTTTTCATGAATTTCTGCACATAGAATGTTAAATGCAAGCATGACATATAACACATAAGGAAGCTAAAGAGATTTTGTATTCACTTTGGATTCAAGCCTATAAATACTTCAACTATACCTTTAATTGCAATCTGCTCAAGTAAAATGATCTATAACTGACCCTTTGAAGGAGTGACAATATCAGACAATTATTGGAAACTAATCAGCCTCGGGTTTAGATCAAGTGGTATCGGAGCAGACTTGATACCGGTTATAGGTATTGAAGTTGAGAATGGCAAGATCGCCAAAACAGTTGTGGTTCGATGAGCTTCAAGAGCTCAACCAAATCCTTCAAGCAGAGAACGTTGGATTGAAGACATTGTTGCATGTTGCAAAGGAAGAGAACCAAAGGTTGCAAGAGTAGCTACAAGCCATGAAGATGCATACAAGGGAAGGCTCTACGAATGAGACGATGATAAGACCATTTTGTGACCATGGCAACTTCACGAGTTATGGGTTCGAGCATGACAGTGCAAATGCATGAATACTTTGTCAAGCAAGTGAAGATGACATCCAGGCATCCAAAAACCAAGCAGGATTCCTAGAAGCATCATCCATTGATCCTTATCACCAAGAACAACTGGACACATCCCGAGAAGCAGACAAAGAGTTCTAACTTGGGATGGAGGTAAATAAACCATGTGTAGTTTCTTTCTTGATTAATGTTGATGACTCTTTTAAAGTCCTTGAAAAACATGCTTCTTGCATCAACTTAAAGTTGATGAGAAAAATGGGATACAAAGGAGGAGGCCTTGGAGCCAATGGCCAAGGTATTGTGGATCCCATCGAGGCAGTGGTTTGGCCTCGATATGTCAGGATAGGTTATGTTCCAAAGGATGTTGGAGAAGGCTCCAAAACCGTTCAGGAAGAAGGCCCCAGGATAGTCACTGAGACTCCAGAAGTCAACACTTCATTAGGAGATGAAATTGATTCAGTGCGGGATGAGAGCACAACTTCTCATGATCGAAGATTTGAGACATCTCCAGGGATAGATGAGCATCACAATGAAAGAGTTGAGGCCAGCTCTTCTTGCCAGTCTGATTCCAGAGGCAAATCGTTGAGGTATAAGAATTATCGAAACTCTAAAATTCCATTTGATTATAAGCATGTTAATAATATAAAACAGAGCTTGTGGCATCAAATGCCATGCACTTTTTGTGGATTGAATAACCACGCAGTGTCCCATTATTCGAAGAGAAAATCCTTGTACAGAAAGTTTATGGAAACCAGGAAAAAAATGAGGATAGAAAATCGCTCTCCACACACAGAAAGGAGCGGGGGAAATACACCTCTGAAGGAGAAAGGCTACTACAACCATTGTAGTAGAAATGGACATCATGAGGCCGCCTGTTGGGCCTTGCATCCAAATCTACAGCCAAAGAGAAACAAGAAGACCAGGCAGACAACTCCGAGGGATACAACCAATCAGGCAGTGCTATAGGGAAAGCCCCCACCAGGAGGAAACCAACTAATAGAGAAAGGATAACTCGGTAAAGAGGATTTGTTTGGGATAATGACTGAATGAATGGGGAAAATCCTTGAGTAAGTTTAGATTGGCCATCTTTGTAAATCACATGTTGCGATTCAGACCCCACATAAGGGTATTGTGTAAAAGTGATAATTGTTTGATATCACTTATTTTATTGCACATGTTGACATTGTTAGGCCTTGTGAGGTAGTTTGGGTATGGTTTTTCTTATTGTAAGTCCAATGGACATGAAAATTATAATGTAAATACTTTTGGGGACCAAAATTCCTTTCAGTTGGGAGGCGTGATCCGGAAGGATCTAGGGAACATCACAGAAGTTTCAAGAAGTGTCCCAGGAGGCTAAGAATGGCCTCGACAAACGAGAAAGGGAAAAAATTCAAAGTCCCCAAAGCTCAAAAATACCGACATCATCAGGAAGAACGTGTCGCAAGGTTTCCAATGGCGTAAGTGGCTCGTCAAATAGAGTTACGAATCGAAAGATATTCGTAGCCAAAGTTTTGGTCAACCTAGCCCAGTCAGCAGCGATGAGGCAGCATCCGTACTGTTGATGTCAGCATCAGTACAGATAATGTCAACGACCATACAGGGTACATGAAACTACCATAGATCGAAAAGTGTCACGATGATGTCATCATGACGACGTGGAAACACCCCAGGCTGCCACGTGTCACTCATTTTTGGCATTTTCAGGTAGACACATGGACCAATGAGAAAGTGCCACGTGGTAGTTTGCACAACCACGTGGTAGATCGTACAGGATGTGGTAGACACATGGCATCCGTACAATCACATGGCAGGTGACGTGGCATCTGTACAACCACATGGTCGATGACATGGCATACGTACAGGATGTGGCAGATGATGTGGCAGGCAGAGTGGAAGTGAAGTCAACATGTTGACGTGACCCAATGATAACATGCCACATGGCATTCTAATTTTGAACTTTGGGTCGCCAAATGGGCCAG
The DNA here is from genome assembly GCA_000966675.3 of Picea glauca. NCBI lineage: Eukaryota > Viridiplantae > Streptophyta > Pinopsida > Pinales > Pinaceae > Picea > Picea glauca. The sequence continues at coordinate 37,436 of JZKD02S1734300.1, read as the reverse complement.
TGGAAATGTGACACGTGGCACCCCCAGGTGACACCACGTGGTACCACCCAGGAGCAGCCACGCGGTCCTATCGCAGGCTGACACATGGGCCAATAGACAGGCGACATGTGGCAGAGACATCTAGGCAGTGATTGTACCAGGTTCAGCCAATGGTTGGTCGCCATGTGGCCCAATCAGTAGCTGCCACATGGCAGTGGACAAATGCCCAATGAGGGCCAGTGATCGAAAAATTGAAATTTAAAAAAAGGTTGGCAGTCGACCGACCAAATATGGCCGGTAGCCAACCCCTCAGCCAAAGTTAGTGTAAGCCCCGCCATATCCGACCCAACTAATGGTGGATCCGCTAGAGTTAACAACAGTCCACAAAATGTGGTGGTTGATTCCACCAGAACCGACATATAGGCCACCGATAGCAGAACTCCACCAAGTTAGCGTCATTATGGTGTTGTGTTGTAACAATGCGCCAAAAGGGAGGCCCGCGGGTTTGACCCCGAGACCTGCCCCAAAACCAATGCCTTATTTAGCCCTCCCCAAACCACTAGGCCAACGAACTTTGCTGGTTAATCCGTCTGAGATTTGATTTAAAAACACATATTTTCCAATGCATGAGAGAGAGGAGCGTGTGCCATCCCGTACGAGGACGTACATGGCATGGATTTCGATGCAGTTCAGTGCATTTATTGCATAGTTGCATGCAAATCGAGGCAGAGGTCCAGAGGAGGCCTGTAGGTGAAAGTGTCCGATGGAGACGATTTGACAGTCAATTTTGGGTAATTCGGCGATGCATATCCAATGGTGAGGTCTGTTTTGGCAGCAGAGACTCCGATTAGAAGGATAAATTCTGAAGAAGCCAATGTAAGCATGATGTTCATTATGTTGTTTTGTCATTAAATGTTACAGCATAGTATGCTTGATATAGGTATGAAGGAACATGGAGAGGGTGTAGCAAGACAACAAGATCAACTTATTCCTTCTATTCCTTATTTTCTTCTCTTCTTGCACATAAATAGTTCAGCTATATGTGACAGAGAATTTTTGGCACTTGGTTGATAAGTGGCCAATGAAGCAGTCAAGAATCTCATAGTTTTGAGATCTTTGTATGGGATGCATATATGCTTGGATCTGAGAATCAGATCTAAGGCATTCTATGGCTCCATGACAATGGGGCTCATTCATTATTCTTCCTCTTTTTTTGTATTGAGTATGTGGGAATGATGTCCATGTCAGCATCATGGATGCCTCATGAACATGAGAACTTGTGAAGCTTGTAAACATTCTTGATCACATTTCGATCTCTTATTGTCGTTTTGGCCTTACAACTTGTAAAGAAGAGACATCATTACAACAAGGAGAATAAAGTGGTCAAGATTTGGGGCAAGAAATGGAGACGTATCCCACATCGGGTGAACTCCGTTATCAAGGGTATTGCCATATCTATTATGTGTATTATGTTCTTATGTTGCTTTTCCATGAATTTTCTCACATAGAATGTTAAATGAAAGCACGATATATAACACATAAGGAAGCTAAAGATATTTTTTATTCACTTTGGATTCAAGCCTATAAATACTTCAACTATACCTTTAATTGCAATCCTCTCAAGTAAAACGATCTATAACTGACCCTTTGAAGGAGTGATAGGATCAAACAATTATTGCAAACTAATCATCCCCAAGTTCAGATCAGATACAGATATAGGTGAAGAAGAAAAAAGATGATGCGGATGAAGAAGACATAAGATGATGAAGAAAAATCAAGACATCCATATTGAATCATAAGTATTCATTAAGGGGGAGTATTAAGGAATAATTCTTACTTATGATATGATGACATTAAATTAATGAAAGTATAATTATTCTAGAAGTATATGTATGATCCAATATGAGGATTGTTACCCCCATAGACTAGGGGTAACTTAGGAGATCATGTCTCAAGGCCCACAGGTAATAGAGATTGAGTGTTGAGAGACATATTGACCAATAGATCCTGCACAATCCTTCCTATTCATGTTTATCTCTAGTTGTCACCAACAACAAAGAAATATCCACTACATCGGTTTGGATCCTCAAAGACAACATGTGTTGATTCATGAGGTAACAATTCAGTGTCATGGTAAGTGTCATTTTAATGTTTGAACCATTTGAATATGTTGCAAAGAATCCTTTATTGATTATGTAAAATTTGCTTCAAAATTACACCTTTTCCCTAGTTTCACCTTGGTGGGTAGTGTTGGATGCTTGGGTTGACCCAGGTTCTGATCTCAATAGGTTTCCAACAAAACCCTCAAAACTATCGGCCCTCCTAGTAAACTAGAAGGAAATGTTGCACAAAGAGTGCACAACACAGTGTCCCCCGAGATAGCTTTATGGGGGACTGCAATAGTCAGGTGTTTACAGTCTAGGGAGGGATGGGGACTGTTTGTTGATCATTTTCCTCATGCATCAATATTATTATCCATTCATCTAAGCTATTGTTCATTCATTCATCTAACTATGAATGCATGTTATGATTAGATAGATCACCATTTATTATGTAATTGATTCATAACATAACATCAAAGAAACCATTCAAACACATTAACACAATACATTTACTGTGGTTCACCCCCCGGGTTACGTCCACAAAGATCTGTCTCTTCTCCTCTTTTATTCATTCTTCTGCAAAATTTGCGTTGTGTGCATTACATTCTTTAGGATTACAATAACAAAGGAGGGTAAGTACCCTTTGTGAGGCGGACTAGATCGCACCAGGCTCCACAGCCTATGACCTAACCCTCAAAAGCTAGCTTATTCAGATCGATTATTTCTCCTTTACTAATTGACCACATACAATGAACTACTCAACAACTTGACCAATAACAAAAACTAATCAACCCCACCTAGACCTCATAGGTATTTATTTATACTATTCTACTAGCTTATAGCCATTACATTCATGTCCAAAACCCTAACCCTAACATGTCTAGGTCTATCTGCATGCATGCCATGCTTCTTTTCCTTTTTTTTCTGCATTTTGTTTTTTCTTCTTTTTATGTTTTTTGCTTTTTTGTCATCTTCTGCATGCTTATTTTCCGCCCCCTCTTGTGCATGCTCCAAAAATAGGTTTCTTTACACCAAAAATAGGCCTACGCCAAAAATAGACTTGCCTCCCAAAATAGGCCTACGCCAACAGGCCCCTAAAACTGACAGGTGGCTCGTCCCGAGCCACTGCACCTTAGTTCACACACTGGATGGATAACTGCAACTCGTGAAACAATTTGGATAAGTGGGTGAATTTCTATTTAACCTGTGTGCTCTGTGTTATCGCACGGTTTGTAGGAAAGGTCCAAAGGGCTTGAGTCAGGGCTTGAAACCGGCGTAACAGGAGCTTCCCCACCCACTGTCACCTCGATGGGGAGCTCTTTCTATTT
>JZKD02S1734300.1:0-25732 GCA_000966675.3 Picea glauca | reverse complement strand
CATGATACCTCGGACCAATTACCTCATGGAGCAAGAACCTTTTCTGATGCAAGCCCAGGCCGGTAGTGATGGAGGCTGGTACTGTTGGCAGGACAAGTCTGGCTGAGAAGAAGAAAAGATGGGCCCTCAAGGGCCATGCTCAAGTCAATCTGCTCTCGTACTCCATGTCTAGGACCATGTGGGCCTCGAGACATGATCTCCTAGTTATCCCTAGATGTCGGGGATAACACTCTGCTCTGCCATCTTCTCCACACTCTACGTTTTAATGTTCTCTACTAGCACTTGTTTGCATTCTACATGCCTTTTCTCTATTGTCCCTTTCTCAACTTGCAATTTTTCGATCATCCTATCTATTTCATGTTGAAGTGGCTCCAGTTGATCCTATATTGCTTGCTTGTCATCCTGTGCATCCTTAAGATCTTCCTATAGATTCTTCATATCATGTGCACTCCTCATCCTCTCGAGGATGGCCATTTCCTTATGTTGCTACTTTAAGTCTCGAATGTAGGCCACTATCTTCTCTTGTTTCTGGTCCAACTGTTGTATTTTCTCACCCTCTTCCATGTTTGCCCATATTTAAGAAATTATGTCATATAGTTCTTGCACCGCCTTATCTTCCTGCGCAATATTGTCGATGTGCAAAGTAGCCTTATGTTCCCTTTTCTCTCTAACTTTTGGAGGTGTAGTCGAAGTCATTTTCTCCATGAGTTGTGTGATCTCCTTTTTGCACTACTCCATGAGCTACGCAATATTCTAAAACTTCCCTTCGGGTGTGTCTTCAAAATCCTACACGCAGTCTGGGATGCTATTGTATACTTTTGTCAGTCCCTTCTCCAATATTTATTCTCATTTATTCTCCTCCTGCTTCTCCAGATTCAACTGGTCACATGTAATTTGTAGCACCTCTGCAACCTCCCTAACAACTTCCAATTCGGTGGCATCTGCGCAGGCTCTGGATTGGACTTCCTGCATGATGCTTTCGTGTATCCCATATAGCACCTTTGTAGGTATATGTGCCATAACCAACTCAAGTTGGTTTATGTCCGCAACCACATTTCATGCTATCTCCTCATCAGCTCACAACATCTGATGTGTGACCATGAAGGTGTCACTTCCCTTCACCATTATCTCCATTGTTTCCTCTTGTTCCTTCTGTGTAGAGGGTTGTTGTGTCTTTTCTGGTTGTTGCGTTATATCTTATTGTACTGTAAAAATATGCATCCTTTGTAGAGTATCATGGGTATCCACTAACTTCGCCATGATCTCCTCCCTCTGTCACTCAGTTGCATGGACCACATCTTCCCCTCTGTCCTAGACTTTCTCTACCACTAGCTCAGCATCATCCTCTGTAAGGTAATGACAGGAGGATTCTTAGTGTATTTCATATTATTGTGCATTTCCTCCTCCTACGCTATTGTTCTCTTTGCTTGTGAGGGTTGCACCCCACTCTTCTTCTTCTATGCATCCTCCTCTTCAGGCCGATAGGTTTCTCCATTCTTGGCATCACCCTTGACTTTTTCCCTGGACACTATTTCTTTCCTCCTTGGATTTTTTGATGTTGCACTGCTTCCTGACACTTGAGTGCACTCTGTAGCCTTTCTAGTATTGTTAGTCGGGCTACTTGTCTTTTTTGATGGGCCTGCCTCGACTTGCTCCTTGGTTTTGGATATTTTATTTTCTATTGGCAGCTTCCACTGCGTGGTCCAGTCTTTGATGATCCAATCAACCTCTTCCCTTGAGATACAATACTGCATTTCCAACCATTTTTTCTTTAGTTCCCTTGTGGCCTGGATTCACATATGATGCTTGGATACCTTAAAACTGGCAATCCCTTCGTACTCCTGGACCACCTCGATAGGTATCCTCCATATGTTTGTCATTCTCTAGTGTATGTCTTCCAGAACCATGGAAAATACTACGCTATTAGGTTGTTTATTCTTTGTATCCTTGGCTTGCAAGAGGGTTATGTACCTTGTTGCGTAGCACTTCCCCTTCATGTATAGAAAAGACGAGCATTTTGGTTCCTACCAAGCTACCAACATGATGAGGATGAGGATCCAGGAATAATGGAACTCGGTTCCATTTTCCTATGCATCTCGATAGTCGATCAAAAACTAGTTTAAGAGGTATGACACCCAGTTAAACATTACCCCTTTTGTGCACGGCATGACAACTGTGATGACTCATTGGAGCCTCTTCCTTCCTGCATTTCCTCAGCAACTTCAAATCCATTATCTTGCTGGAGAATTTCATTGCAAGTTCTTTTATGTATTTGAGGAAAATACCCTTGTTTCTCCTGTTGGTTCCAAACTGCACCTTTACTATCTCAGTAATCTCCTTTTCGCGCACTTTATTTTCCAAGTATTCTTTGGGTTGTGTGCCAATAGTGGGAAACCTTGTAATTTTGGAAATTAAATCCACGTTTATGGGGATTGGCCTATCCATCCAAAGTATACCCCCATGGACCCTGACTAATAACTGCTTGATGCAAAGTCCCACATTCTTACCGCTCCCGAAGTGCGATATGTCGAGGAGGTTCATGATGCCAAAATTGTAGAGCCATGTTATCCACTGTGCGGGCTCCATGATGGGTCTTCTTAGGGGTCCTATCTACACCATGTCTACCAAATAAGTTTCCTCCACTAGTTATGGAAACTTTTCTACGTCGTGAACATCTTGGTTAGAATATCTCAACTTTGGCACTTTCCCGAGCATATCCTCCACTGTGACCATGGCATCTGGGATGTATGGTAGTGTGATTTAGGTTATGTCCTACACCTTTCTCTTCTTGCCGATGGTGGGGTGACCTTTCACCGATTTTTCGGTCGTATCTTCCTCATCCCCCTTGGAATCTGACTGATTTTTGATATCCTCAACCAATACCTCCTCCGCGTTGTGACCCTGTTGTTGGCCCTTCGTTTCTTCAAGTTTGGTCGATGCTTTTGGGTTAGGGTTTTTTATTCCATTTGGGTTTATGGAGATCTAACCCATTGATCCTTGTGCATTTGTCGAGCTTTCCTCCTATACCCTTGTTGGGCTAAGCGACTATGTCACTGAGGTTGTGATGTCTTCTAGTTCGACCACATTCTAGGGTCCATTCGTTCTTTCCTTCGTTCGATTTGTTGAGGAAATCCTAGTATATCGTCCTGGGGAGCCAATATTTGGAGGTGTCATGTTGGATACAAAGTGGTCAATTTCTTTCTTCTTCACACAATTCCGCCTAGGTTGCACTCTACAACTCTCTTTTTTCTCAAAAACTGCTAAGTGTCGAACTTGCCTATGTTTTTACCTCTTTATAGACCTAGTCATTAATGTTCTGCCGTATTTTTCACTTTTTTTGCGCATTTGTTCAGTGTCACGTGTTCCTTGCATGCAGTGTCTAATTTTCGTACACCGCTTCCACTGTCTACTTCGCTCGACTTTTTCCAATTTTCTGTTAGTGAACCAAATTCCTCTTCTTTTTGTATTTTTCTTATTTTTCTTATTTTTATGTATTTTTGTAATTTTTCTTTCCTAATTTCTACTATAGTACACTATACATAGGTATTCCTTACTGGGCGGCAACTACTAAGGGTTAGTAGGTCAACTGTCCCTATGCAGTTTCAGTCGACTACCATTCACCATTCCTTGTGGTTATGTTCCTATTAAGGTCTTTAGCTGCATAGATCCTCCATCTGTGATATACTTTACTTCATATGACCCCGGCCAATGCATTCTGAACTTACCAAGATGTTTCAAAAAAAAATTGTCATGGAAGAGAACAATATCTCCCCCCTTAAACCTCTTCTTCTTTATGTGTCTGTCATGCCAAGATTTGTCCCTTTCTTTCTGCACACCATGGTGGAATCCTGCCAAAATCCTACCTTCTTCCAGTTCCATCAGTTGACTTAACCTCTCTTGTACTGCACCTCATGTTGCCATATTTGTAATTCTTGCTACGCACTGATTGGGTACCAAAAATTCTAATGACACCATTGCTTCTTGTCCATACACCAACCTGAATGGTATTTGTCTTGTCAAGTTCTTGCATGTAGTCTTGTATGCCCATAATATTGATGGTATTTTTAAATCCCAATCATCTATGTTCACATTACAAATCTTTGTCAAGGAATTCTCCAAGATCTTGTTGAAATTTTCTAATGTCCCATTTTCTTGAGGATGATATGGTGTATTCTTCTGGTGATAGACTTCAAATTCCTCAGTCATAGCTTGGATGGTACTATTAACGAAATGGGTTCCTTGGTCGCTCATCAGAATCCTGGGACATTCAAATCTTGTAATCACTTGCTCAAATAAGAAGTGCATTGTTTTATTTGCACTGCAATCCTTGGCTGGTGTTCTTTCTTCCCATCTGGTTAAGTATTTTTTTGTAGTAATGACGTATCTAGCTCTTGACCTTCTTGTTGGTGGATTAATAGGTATGAAAAAGTCTATTTCTCACTTGTCAAAATTCTGAAGAGTTACTTGGGGTCTTAGGGGCATATCATCCCTCATGTTGGGTTTGTCAACTCTCTGAGAGACGTCACAGTTTTGGAAATATTCTTTTTCATATTTATGGACTGTTGTCCACCATAAACCTGTGCACAATACCTTCTGCGCAGTATCTTTTCTTGCATAGTGTCCTCCAGCTATACCTTCATGAGCTTTGGCTAGAACCATGGGTCGTTCATGTTCCAATACACACCTTCTCAATATGTTATCTATGCCCACCTTGTATAACTAACCTACAATTAGTTGATAGTCTGCAGCTCTCATTACCATATTTTTCTTCTATGTGGTACTAAAATCCTTTGGTGCAACTCATGTACTCAAGATGTCAACGATATTAGCAAAGTACTCATCAACTATCTGTACTGAAAATAAATGTGCATCAGGGAAGTTGTATTATAAGTTAGTAGGTTCTTCTCCATTGGTTATCCTAAACAAGTGATCCAGTCCTACATTCAACTTCCCTAGTTTGACTATTACTTCAAAATCAAATTCCTGGAACGATAATAGCCACCTACAAATCCTCCCCCCCCAACACTAGCTTGTTGACTAGATATTTGAGGGTAGAATGATATGTAAACATTTTAAAATGTTTTCCCAATAAGGAATGTCTGAATTTCTATAGTGCATACACCATGTTTAGGCATTCTCTTTCTGTGGTGTTGTAATTTTTCTCTCATTATGATAACTTCCTTCTTGCAAATGTTATAGGATGATCTAATTCAACTGATCCTAGCTACGCCATAATTGCTCCAAGTGTTATTTTTTATGCATCTACATACACGTGAAATGTCTTTTCCCAATATGGAAACAATAAGATAGGTGTTGTCACCATATTCTCCTTAAAAGTATCCAATCCCTGCTGACAATCCTCCTTCCACTAAAATTTGGTGTCCTTCTTCAACAACTTTTCCATCAGTGTGGTAATCTGTGCATACCCCTTGATAAATTTCTTGTAGTACCCTGTATGTCTAAGTGTGGCTCTTAACTAGCGCACTGAATTTGGTGGTGGCAAGTTCACAATTAAAAAAATATTAGCAGGGTCAACCAATAACCCTTGTCTTCATACCACATGTCCTAACATGATCCTAAAAGGTGTGTTGAAAATACACTTCTTGATGTTTAAAGAGATCTAACATTTCCTGCATTTGTCCAACATTAGTCTTAAAACTTCTACATGATCTTTCAAAAGACTAAAAAATAGTCTAGTCATTCAAATATACTTCTAAAAACTTATGTATGAAATATTTAAAAGCAGCTATGACCACCCTTGAAAATATAGTTGGTGCATTCTTCAATCAAAAGGGCATAATTGTATACTGATAGGATCCCCATTCTATAGCAAATGTAGTCTTATGCCTATCCTCTGGAGCTATATTAATCCGATGATAACCTGAGAATCCATCTGTGAATCAATATACTTCCTGGCCTCCCACATTCTCTAATACCTCATCTATAAAAGTAGGGAAAGGACCATGTAAGCAAGCATCATTTAATTTCCTCAAATCTACACAAATTCTTATTCCCCTTTGTTTCTTTTCCTAGACTACCATGGGACTGATCCATTCAGATTATTCCACTGGTTCTATGATACCAAATTCTAGCATTCGGTCAAGTTATGCTTTCACTTTTTTCTTATACACTGGATTCAAACTATAAGGTCTTTGTCTGATTGTTGGATTACTAAGAGGGGGGGTGAATCAGTAATAGAGCAATCTAATCCTTTTTAACCATATAATGCAAGTGTTATATCAATGTAGTATTATCATCCAATATTTGTAGAGTAAATAAACAATGAACAAATGAACAATCATAAACATACACAGTGCACCAGTGTTTTTATGTGGAAACCCAAAGCGGGAGAAAGCCATAGAATGTTTTTTCTTATATGTCTTGAAGAATTACATTTATTAGAAGCACCAATTTCCTTTGTTTTCCAGCTGCAATTGGAAGGAGGTTCCAACCTCCTAGTTTCTCAGGCTACAACTTGAGGGAAGCTCCAACTCCCAATTATCTGGCTACAACCAGAAGGAGGATACAACCCCCTATGCTCTCTGGATACAACCGGAAGGTGGCTACAACCACCTATCCTTGCCCCGTCCAACCACCCTGACGTATAAGTAGAATGATGGAACCATTGTCACACTATCACTGTGAGATATATTGTTGTAAACCTGTACCAATCAACCTGCACCAAACAACCTGTACCAATAACCTGGACCATGCATCAACCATGCATCAACCTGTACCTCAACCTGCACCATAAACAAGTGCATCAACCATGCACCAACCTGTACCTCAACTTCAACCAAAATCCCTCATCAATTTCATCATCCAAATCTGATTTGTAACTCTGTAATAGACCTGGTGTATATGATTAGATACCTGCAAGCCTTCCTTAAATTTAACAACAAGAGACTAACATTTTCATCAAACTTTACTTTAGTCTCACATGACTAGTTTTGGATTAGTCAACAACCCTAACTTGAAATAATCATAATTATGTACCTGTAATGAATAAAGATTTGAAAATAGTACACAATGTTCTTCATTGTGTTTTATGCAATTCCTCCAGGTGTCACTACTTGGAACCTCTCAGAAAATGAGTTATAACAAAAACGACATACCTTGTTGAATTTTGGCTTATTCTAGAGAGCGAACTTGTAGAGCGTGCCCCGCACGGAATATTTGTTGTATGGATCTAAAAATTGTACAAAAAATACTACAGACTGTACTCTAACCAACACATTTGGTCTTACTGAATTTGGATCTTTTATGAAGAAGTTATGATGTTTTTATCCGAAACACCTGTTTTAGACTAGTTTCAGGACTAACCACAAACCCTATTTTCCACGGAGTGTAACTCCAAAAATACAACGACCCACAAGTTGAAATTCGTACCATAGCTACTTGGATATGTTTCCTCAGTGTCCTCCCAAATTCACGGTCTAAGTCATTCTAGAAACAAATTTATTGCGTAAATGGTGAGATGGCCTATAAATAACATACCTTAGAAAGCATCATCAAAAGAATTTATCCTCCTTTGAATTTCAGCCTTCTTTACTTCACCTTCCCTTTGAAATTCGGCTTAGATATCTTTTGGTTACCTCAGTCACGTGTAGATATTCAATATTCTCAAGTGTGATAGAAATGAGAGAGACTTGCCTCTTATTTGTACTTTCATGTAGCTTCCTTAGAAGCATCTTCTAGACCACTTTGTCCCCATAGTCACGTATGTCAGACTTTGCCCAATTTACCACTTTTTCATATATCCAATAGCCACTTGACTACTTAACCCATTTTCCTCATTTTAGGGTTAACCTTCTTATAACCACTTTCCATAATTAGAAAGTTCTCCATTTAAATAATCCTCCTTGACTTTGTCACTTCACTTTATTATTTAAATAATCTTCTTTCACTTTGTCACTTCACTTTATTATTTAAATAATCATCTTTGACTTTGTCACTTCACTTTATTATTTAAATAATCCTCTTTGACTTTGTTACTTCACTTTATTATTTAAATAAAAAAAAATTGCAACCACTTTGACTTCTTTTACCTTTTAGGGCTTCAAGCCAACATATGAGGGTCCTCCAACTTCATAAGGCCATAACTCTCAAACCGTGAGGAGTTATGTAACATTCCACATACCACCAGAAATGGCATGACATGTACTATCCATCTAGAATAGTCTTACCTGCAAATATATCAAAACACATACCACTATACATCAAACAAACTTGGGTCCATTACCCAAATCTTTGTGCTACTGGAATGCCCTACCAGACTTTCTTCAAGGGTTGACATCAATGACAACCAACCCAATTAATCAACAATATCCCCCTTTGGCATTGATGTCAACACTCTGATGCAATACTGAAATCATATCACTCATGCTCCCCCTGGAACCATGCCTGCATCTCTATGACCAACTCTCCCCCCGGAACCATGTCTCTATCCTCTGCATCTGATAAATCTCTCCCCCTTTGTCATTAATGGAAAATGTATCTTTCCATTCGGGTATGCTCCCCCTGATTGACTCGTTTGATCTCCCAACCTGAACTATCCTCTTTATGGTGCTTCCTCGTGTACATCTAAGACATATAAGATAAGCATTCAAAAGCATTCATTTTGGAGTAGAAATAACTCTGAGTCTCTGGAGAAGATACTCAAAGGCTTACCGTGGAAGCGGTTTTGTAAAGATGTCTGCCACTTGTTCTTTTGTGCCCACATATTCAAGTCTGATGTTCTTTTCTGCAACATGTTCTCATAGAAAGTGATACTTGATTGGAATTTGATTCATCTTGGAGTGCATCACCAGATTCTTTGAGATACTGATGGCGCTTGTATTATCACAATAGATTGGAATGGGCTCATCATAATCAACCTGTATATCTATCAGAGTTTGTTTCATCCATATAACTTGTGTACAACATGTTGCTGGTGCAATATACTCTGCCTCGGCTGTAGATAAAGATACTGATGATTTTTTCTTGCTTAGCCATGATACTAAACACTCACCCAAGTAGAATGTTGCTTCACGGGTGTTTTGTCGGTCATCAATGCAACCTGCCCAATCTACATCTGTGTAGGCAATAAGTGATAAATCCTTTCCTTTTGGATACCATAATCCAAACTCTTATGTTCCTTTGAGATATTTGAAAATCATCTTCACTGATAATACATGTGATTCCTTTGGTGATGCTTGAAATTGTGCCACCTGTCCAACTGCCTGCATTACATCTGGTATGGATGTTGTCACATATAGTAGGCTACCAATCATTGACTTGTATTGCCTCTTATTTGTAGACTTTGAATCATCATCTTTGCTCAACTTGCAACTAGATTGCATGGGAGTGATAACTGGTTTGCAATCTTCCATTCCGAACCTCTTTAGCATTTCTCTGATATACTTGGTTTGAGAAATAAAAATTACTTGGTTTCTTTGACGTCTCTGAAGACCCAAAAAGAAGGATAGTTATCCAAGTAATGACATTTCAAATTCATTATGCATGTCCTTTGCAAATTTATGGCTTAACCTATCATCAATATTTCCAAAAATAATATCATCAACATAAACTTCAATTAATAAAATACTATCTTGAGTTACCTTGATGTAGAGGTTGTTGCCTGCACTTCATTTTATGAACCTTGTCTGCTGTAAATATTTATTCAGTCTAGAGTACCATGCTCTAGGAGCCTGTTTTAGACCATACAATGCCTTCTTTAATTTACACACATAATTTGCGTTCTCTAACAACTTAAATCCTTCAGGTTGTTCAATGTATACGTCTTCTTCAAGTTCCCCATTCAGAAAAGTTGATTTTACGTCCATCTGATACACTTTAATATTTTTGGAGCATGCATAAGCTAAAAGCAATCGGATTGCTTCCATTCTGGCAACTGAGAAAATGTCTCTTCAAAGTTGATTCCTTCAACCTGTGCATATCCTTTACATACCAATCTAGCTTTGTTCCTTGTAACTTGTCCATCTTCATTCAATTTATTCCTGTATACCCACTTTGTATTGACCACATTCTTATCCTTTGGTCTTGGAACCAATTCCCAAGTGTCATTTTTCTCTATTTGATCCAATTCTTCATCCATGGCCTTATTCCAAAATTCATCATTGCTGGCCTCTTCAAAATAGGTTGGTTCAATCGTAGATGAGAGTGTTAGGTGTGTTTGTTCTAGTGAATAGATTCTTCTTCTAGTCTCAACTCCTGCATCTTTATTTCTGATAATCTGATCTAAAGGATGATTCTTCTGTACTCATCTTCTAGGTGTCTTTGGAGGCACTTGTTGAACTTTCTCTTCTACTTCTGTCAGATCCTCTTCATTTTCCCCTTCTACTTCTTTTTTATCTTTTGCTTCTTCTTCGTAAAGTTGTTCCATTGATTCATTTTCTTCTTCATTTAATTCTTGTCTACCTATTTCATCAATTGTTACGTTGATGTTTTCCACAACTTTGTTCAATCTTAGGCTGTAACACTTGTATGCTTTCCTTGTACTTGAGTAACCAAGAAGTACTCATTTGTCCATACAAGAGTCAAACTTTCCCATTCTGCCATCTTCTCTTTTGATGTAGCATTTGCTTCCAAAAAATCTGAAGTGCTTCACATTTGTTGGTATTCCTTTCCATAGCTCGTACGGAGTTTTGTTAGTGTTGTTTTTGAGCATTACTCTGTTTTGAATGTGAAATGATGTATGCACTGCCTGTGTCGAAAAGATATCTGTCAATTTGGAATGCATTAGCATTGTTCAAGTCATTTCATGTACTGTCATGTTCTTTCTTTTAACAACTCCATTATGTTGAGGTGTCCTAACAACAGAGAATTGTCTTTTTATTCCATGTGTGTTGCAGTAGTCCATAAATTCCTTTGAAGTGAACTCTCTTCCATTATCAGATCTCAAGCATTTGATTTTTGAATCCATTTCATTTTCAACCATTTCCTTGTAGACCTTGAAGTTTTCAAAAGCTTCTGACTTATTCCTGAGAAAACAAACTGCAGTCATTCTTGTATAATCAACAACTAATAACATAAAGTGTTTCTCACCTTTTAAACCCTTTGTTGTAGTTTGTCCAACTAGATCAGTATGCACAATTTCTAGTGGTCTTGTTGTTGAATATTCTTTTGATTTAAACCTGGTCTTTATTTGCTTTCGTTGTTGACAATGCTTGCATAAAGTGTTGGTTGGTTTTGTGATCTGGGGAATTTCTCTAACTTCTTCCCTTTTGTTGACTTTGAAAAGGTTATCAAAATGTATATGACCCATTCTTTTGTGCCATATACAAGTTTCATTTTCCTTTCCTAGGAAACACTTTTCATTTCCAATTTCACTTAATACATATATGTTGCTTGAAGTTCTCGCAACTGTTGCAATCAATTTTCTTGAACCTTATTTTCTTATCTCGCACTTTTGTGAATCGAAAATAACTTTATGACCTTGGTCACACATTTGACTCACACTTAGAATATTATGTTTCATATCTTCTACTAGTAGAACATTTTTTGCCTTGGTATTCTTGTTCCCAATTATGATTGTGTCTTTTCCGATGATTGTAGATGAATCATCATTTCTGAAGGAGACTGATCCATCTCTTTCCTTTCTTAATGTAAGAACCCTGTCTCTATCACCTGTCATGTGTTTTGAACAGCCATTGTCAACATACCAACCACGTTTCTTCTACTTAGCTTGTAGAGTGAGTGTGAATTCTTCATTGCTATATTGATTCTACTTTCTTATCCATGTCATTTTCTGAGGTTCATGTCTGTGACTGTTGTTCTATTGTGGTTCTCTAGGAGGGACTATCATTCTGTAATCTTTGGCCATGTGTCCAAATTTGTTACATTTGTATAATTCCACTTTAGTGCTCAAAGATTCAAACATGATGTAACTTCTTCTATGTGTTTCACTAGGCCTTCTTGGATAACCCTTTTGTGTATGACTTTCAAAATTGTTTATGTTCCTATTGTTAGCTCTGCAATTCATAGCTTTATGTCCAAAATAATTACATGCATAACATAAACCAAAAAAGATAATTTGATACCTGGGAGTTAAATATCTTCTGAAAGGAGGTACTCTTATGAATCCTTCTTCTTCCTGAGGCCTATCTATTTCTGTCAATCGTTGATTCTGAAATATGAATCTTCTCGGTGGAGGAGTGTCCCTGTAATTTTCTTTGTAGACCTTCCTATCCCCTTTGATTATTTCTGCATAGTTTTTTGGATATGTTTCTTGTTTTGTTGCTTTTGAGATTGATCCCTTTTCTGTTTGATTGTACCCAAGTCTGGACTTGTCATGATGAGGTTTTTGACTGTTGATAATGTCATTCAAAATTTTTGAGTTGTTCTGCATATTTTTCTTTTGAAGATCCTTTCTTAATGTGACAATTTTTGCTTCCAAATTTCCAATGATTGTGTCTCTTCATTCTAGTTGTTCTTTGAGTGCTTCTTCAATTCTTTTATCTTCTTCAATTTGAACCTTCAATTTTTTTATCATTTGTTCTAGTTCCTGGGTGTCTTCTTTCTTGTCTAGTTTCGTTTGTAGTTTCTTGTTTTTCTTCTTTTCTCTTCTGATAACTTCTATGGCACACAACAATTCTTCTCGGTAGTCAACTTTTTCCTCTTCATATTCTTCTTCAGAGTCTTCTACTGCCATGAATAGAAATCTTTTTGTCTCACTGTCACTGACTTCATCTTCATCTGATGATGAGATGTCTTCTTTGGTGCATAAGTTTTTCTTGAAAACTTTCTTTGTGGTTATTTTGCCTTTATATGTTTGTTTGTTATTTGAGTAACCTTCATCATTTTTCTTTTTCTTATGAGAACATTTGTTAGCAAAATGACCAATACCATCACAATCAAAACAAATCAAAGGAAGCTTACCTCTATACTTGTCGTTGGTTCATTTGTTCAATTTTCTGACAAAGTTGGTCGCTTTTTCATCATCTTCCGAGATGTCATTGTTGTTGCTATGTTCTTTTTCTTTTTGCTTTCCCTTTTGTTTGACCTTTTGGATGCTTTGAAGACTGTTTCTTTTATATATGGATTTTCTTGTTCAGTTCTCATTTCATATGTTGTGAAGATTCCATGTAGTTCATCCATGCTTATTGAGTTTAGATCTGCTCTTTCTTCTAGTGTTGATATCTTAGGCTCAAATCTCATAGGAAGAGATCTTAGTACCTTTTGAACAATTACAGATTATTTGATTTCTTGTCCCAATCCCAAGATTGCATTTACTGTTTCATCGACTCGTAAAAAGTAAGTTGCAATATTCTCATCTTCCTTCATCTTTAGTTGTTCGAACTGACATCTGTAAGTTTGAAGCTTTGTTGCTTTGACTTTTGAATCTACGTCATAAATATTTCGAAGTTTGTCCCAAATATATTTAGTGGATTTACAATGTGCAACTTTGGTGAATATCGATTCTCCAAGATGATTCAGAAGTGCATGTATGGCTTTGGAATTATTCTGACCGAGTTTCACTGCTTTGTCATTCGTCGGTGAAACTGTTGGTGTTGTGTATCCATCTACAATTGATTGCCAAATTTCAAATACTTGTGCCTGTATATATGTCTTCATCCTTATGCTCCAAAATGTATACGTATGTCCATCAAACTATGGTATTCCATTTTTATACATGTTGTTTCTCTCCATGATCTACCTTTCAGTGGTTAAACTGATTTCTGAAGGAATCTGCTCTGATGCCAATTGTTGGATTACTGAGAGGGGGGTTGACTCGGTAATAGAGCAATCTAATCCTTTTTAACCATATAATGCAAGTGCTATATCAATGTAGAATTATCATCCAATATTTGCAGAGTAAATAAACAATGAACAAATGAACAATCATACACATACACAGTACACCAGTGTTTTTACATGGAAACCCAAAGCGTGAGAAAACCACATAATGTTTTTTCTTATATGTCTTGAATAATTACATTCATTGGAAGCATCAACTTCTTTTGTTTTCCAGTTACAACTGGAAGGAGGCTCCAACCCCCTAGTTTCTCAGGCTACAACCTGAGAGAAGCTCCAACTCTCAAATTCTATGGCTACAACCAGAAGGAGGCTACAACCCCATATGTTCTTCGACTACAACCGGAAGGTGGCTACAACCACCTTTCCTTGCCCCATCCAACCGCCCTGACGTATAAGTAGAATGATGGAACCACTGCCACACTATCACTGTGAGATATATTGTTGTAAACTTGTACCAATCAACCTACACCAAACAACCTAAACCATGCATCAACCTGTACCTCAACCTATAATCAACATGTACCATAAACAAGTGCATCAACCATGCACCAACCTGTACCTCAACCTCAACCAAAATCTCTCATCAATTTCATCATCCAAATCTTATTTGTAACTCTGTAATAGAACCGGTGTATATGATCACATACCTGCAAACCTTCCTTTAATTTAACAACAAGAGAGAGACTAATATTTTCATCAAACTTTACTTTAGTCTCACATTACTAGTTTTGGATTAGTATCCAACCCTAACTTGAAATAATCATAACTATGTACCTGTAATGAATAAAGATCTGAAATAGTACACAATGTTCTTCAGAGTGTTTTATGCAATTCCTCCAGGTGTCACTACTTGGAACCTCTTAGAAAAGGAGTTATAGCAAAAATGGGATACCTTGTTGAATTCTGGCTTATTCTAGATAACGAACTTGTAGAGTGTGCCCCGCATGGAATATTTGTTGTATGGATATGAAAATTGTACAAAGAATACTACATAATGTACTCTAACCAACACATTTGGTCTTACTGAATTTGGATCTGTTATGAAAAAATTATGAGGTTTTTACCCAAAACACTTGTTTTAGACTAGTTTCAGAACTAGCCACAAACCCTATTTTCCACGGAGTGTAACTCCAAAAATACAACGACCCACAAGATGAAATCCGTACCACATCTACTTGGATATGTTTCCTCAATGGCCTCCCAAATTCATGGTCTGAATCATTCTAGAAAAAAAAATATTGTGAAAATTATGAGATGACATGTAAATAACATACCTTAGAAAGCATCATCAAAAAAATTTATCCTCCTTTTAATTTTGGTCTTCTTTACTTCACCTTCCCTCTGAAATTCGGCTTAGATATCCTTTGGTTACCTCAGTCACCTGTAGATGTTCAATATTCCCAAGTGTGATAGAAATGAAAGAGCCTTGCCTCTTATTTATACTTTCATGTAGCTTCCTTAGAAGCATCTTCTAGACCACTTTGTCCACATAGTCACCTATGTCCAACTTTGTCCAATTTGCCACTTGTCCATATATCCAATAGCCACTTGACTACTTAACCCATTTTTCCCATTTCAGGGTTAACCTTCTTATAACCACTTTCCATAATTAGAAATTTCTCCATTTAAATAATCCTCCTTGACTTTGTCATTTCACTTTATTATTTAAATAATCCTCTTTGACTTTGTCACTTTACTTTATTATTTAAATAATCATCTTTGACTTTGTCACTTCATTTTATTATTTAAATAATTTCTTCTTTGCAAACACTTTGACTTCTTTTACCTTTTGGGGCTTCAAGCCAACATATGAGGGTCCTCCAACTTCGTAGATAGATCTACTATCCAGAAATTTTGACAGTTTTTTTATTGACTTTGTCAATTTCATATTTGCACATAAACCTACTAGGGATAAGGTAATAATTGTGTATATTTCTCCCCAAGTATAAAGCTCATAAGGTTGAACAAAATCTTTTTGTACTTTCAAGTATTCAACAAATTTGATGGGGAGAGAAGCAATATATACTTGCTTCCAGAGATGATTTTTTCTATCTTTCACCTCATATATCCTTTGAGTCCATTTTCTCTGAAAATCATCATAATTGGGCATTCTTTTACATTTCATTCCCATTAAAATTATGGCATGTTTAGTAGAGAGCTATTTCTCTGTTCCACACCAATGTTCAAGAATGAATGTAGTTAATGCACCCATCATATTATTTTATGCTTGGCTATCTTCTTTAAAAACTATATCACCATTTTCATCTTCGACTTCTTCTTTTTCCATTTTTTCAACTAGTAATTTGGATTTATGAGAGGAACAAAATGAATAACATATTGAATACCATAACACAAAGATACAGAGAACAACAACTATATCCAGTGAACAATAACTTCTATTGAATAAATAAAATAGGATGAAACTGTAAAAATGCAGAATTGAAACAACTTGCTCGGATGGTGGTACCTATCTATGAGAAGAGATGTGGCTGCTACGCGCATCCATCTGAAAAGAATGGTTACAATGAGGCTCCAGAGGACGTTTTAACATTACTCATGAATTCCAAAACCCTAGACATCCAAAAACCTAACCCTAGGATATGAAACGCCAAAAGTTATGTGGGCCTCAATGGGTATTTTGGTACCTCAACCTCCCGGGGTTGTAACTTTTGCATATGACCTCTGTTTTAGGCGGGTGATAGCCCATTGGAAAGATATTTTTGAGACATATACATTCTATCGTTAAAATCTGACTTCATCTACAGTTTGACTGTGGCAAGCCAAAAAAGCATTGTTTAGGGCCCCAAAACGACCCTGGAAGTACATAAAGATGTACTGACATGAAAACTTCCAAAATAAGACAGTTGGATTAGGTGGGAGGCCACTAATATCCACCTAGAAGCTATGTAGAGCTTTAGAAGGCCCTAGAAGTGTAGAAACCACAATTACAAAGAATTACAAAAGAACGAGTTGAACTAAAAAATTTCAAGAGGATCCAGTTGGAATAGGTGGGTGGCCACCAATATCCACATGGACCGATCCTCCCCCCTTAGGAAGCAATGGTATCCATTGCATTGAGTTCCCCCATCAGGTAAGGAAACTTCTATTAAATTTGGCTCTGGGTGAGCCATTTGCCTTGGTGTAGGAGCTCCTCTGCCTTGACAACCTAATAAAGTTGGATCCTCTGCTAGTGGGTTCCCTTGACCTGTGTGTCCACCATCTGATCAGGGGATGATTGTTCCATGCAGTCAGGGTTGAGCTCTATTGGTGTCAATTGTTCTGCGATCTCTAAGGTGTCCAATAATGGTGGAAAATATGGCCGAAGGAGGTCCACATTCAATACTGGGTGCAAACCAAGAAAGGGTGGAGTGTTGAGCTCAAAAGAGTTGTTACCCACAACCTTGGCGATAGTGTAAGAACCATAGAAAAGTGGGCAAATATTCTGATGGGGCCTTGTAAGGCACTCTTTTTGCAAATGTAACCATAACTTGTCTCCAACCCTAAACTAGTGCGCTACCTGGTGTTGATCATGGCGCTGCTTGTACTTAGCATTGGCATTCTGCAAAATCTCATGGACCTGTTGGCGGATGTGTTGAATTTGCTCAATGAACTTGGTGGCTTTGTCGGCCTCAAACTGAACATGGGAATATTTTTCCTATGTGGTTGCATGAGGTAGTCCAACATCAATGGGGCCCAAGGGTTGGAATCTCAGCCCCACCTGAAATGGGATATGGTCTGTGGAGCTATGGAGATCCATGTTGTAGTTGTGTTGAACATAGGGAATATTCTCATCCCATGTACGTAGATTCTTAGAGTTGTACATGCGCAGGATGTGCACAATCATCTTACTGACGACCTCTGTCTAGCCATTGGTTTGGGGGTGGAAAGCAATGGATTTAGTGAGCTTGGTGTCCAACAGTGACCAGAGACTTGACCAAAATGTGTTGAGGAACCTGTTGTCTCGATATTAGGTGATGGTCTGTGGTATCACAAAATGGACCCACACGCGTTCGAATAAGAGCTTGGTAGTATATGTCGTTGTGATGCTCTTCCTACACACTGTGATAATGACCATCTTCGAAAACCGATCAACCACCACAAATACACAATCATTGATGTGCTTGGTGGACAGAAGGATAGACATGTAATCCATCGAGATGGATTCTCAAGGCCTCTCAGGAGTAGGAAGAGGGGTGTATAAGCCTTGCTTCTTGATGGTTGGCTTAGAAATAATACAGGCAATGTAAGATCTTATATACTTGATGACGTCTTGTCGAAGTTTTGGCCAATAAAATGTTTCTGTAGAACGACCACAATTTTATCCACACCAAAATGTCGTGCCATCTGATTGTAGTGAGCCTCCCAAATCATCTTTTCACGCTCGCTTGTGGGAACACAAAGGTGGCCCAAATGGCATAACAGTCCACCATGGATGTGAAAATT
Source organism: Picea glauca (assembly GCA_000966675.3). Lineage (NCBI taxonomy): Eukaryota > Viridiplantae > Streptophyta > Pinopsida > Pinales > Pinaceae > Picea > Picea glauca. The sequence continues at coordinate 7,531 of JZKD02S1734300.1, read as the reverse complement.
GGTGACATTCACTTTTGTACCCAAGAGCTGATAAGTGGTGGCAAAGTCAGGGTCACGCTGATAAAGTTGGGGCCACTCATATGCTTCATTCCCACATGAATGTAGCATTATGGTGAGTGAAACAACAGGAGGGCGATTGAGGCAATGCAACAACAGGAGGGCGACTAAGGCAATCAATGACACAATTTGTGCTCCCCGTTTTATACTTGATGTTGAGATGGAACTGTTGTAGGTATGTGGACCACTTTTCATGGCGGTCGTTCTGCAACTTCCCCTGTGTCTATATGAACTATAGAGGCTTGTGATTAGTGTGGATGATTGTCTCATTTTCTAGAATGTAATGTTTCTATTGACGACAAGATTACACAATGGAATACATTTCTTTGTCATAGGTGGAGTATTTCCAGACAGTATCTAAGAGTGTCTCACTATGGTATGCTACTGGATGACCATGTTGAGTGAGAACCATGCCTACAACATATTCGGAGGCATCAGTCTCAATCTCAAATGGTTGTTGCAGATCCGGTAAGGAGAGTACTGGAGCTGAGCACAAGTGATGCTTTAGATCATCAAATGCTTGTTTTTATGCCTGCCCCCATACAAAATTTTCCTTTCCACTGCCCTTGGTTACTTGGCTGAGGGCCCATGCAATATGGGAGAATCCCAACACGAACCTTCGGTAGAAGTTGGCAAGTTCTAAGAAGCTCCGCAACTTAATTAGTGTGGTCAGTTCTAGACAGTCACAAATGACTTGGATCTTAGTTAGATCCACATGTACCCCATGCTCATCAATAATGTAGCCCAAGTATTGGACCCCGTTCATGCCAAAGGAAAATTTTTCCAAGTTGGCATACAGTTTGTGATGTCGCAGAGTGCCCAAAACCTATTGAATACGTTGCATGTGCTCCTCCCAAGTTCTGTTGAAAATGAGGATGTCATCTAGATATACCACCAAAAATAGTTGGTGAAGGGTCTCAATACATCATCCATCAATCTCATGAAAGTTGTTGGTGCATTTGTTAAGCCAGAGGGCATGACTAGCCATTCGAAGAGACCTTCTTTAGATTTGAAAGTTGTCTTCCATACATTAGTTGGTTCAATGGGAACCTGGTGGTTGCCAGACTTTAGGTCAATCTTGCTGAAGAAATTTCCCCCCTTGAGTTGGTCAAGAAGGTCATCAATTCAGGGAATTGGGTACTGGTTCCTGACTGTGATTTTGTTTGATGCTCTGTAATCAATGCAGAGCCGTCAGGTCATGTATTTCTTCTGCACCAGTACAATCGGGCTTCTGCAAGGGGAGGAGTTGGGTCGGATGTGCCCCTTTTGAAGCAACTCTTGTATCTGACGCTTTATTTCATCATTTTTCCATCAACGAGCGACGATAGACTGGTCCATTAGGCAGCGGTGCACCGAGGGTTAGATCAATTGGATGCTTGACTTGGCAATGCGTTGGTACCCCGATGGGTGAGGAGAAGATGTATTTGTACTCTTCAACGATCCTATCCACTTACTTCTATTGCAAAGAGAGGCTCTGTGTAGAGGTCACAGATGTGGCGGCAACCTTCTTCTTACTGCGAGCACATATCACAAAGAAGATGAACTTCCCGGTCTGTGAAATGACCTTACTGCATTTCTCAGCAGAGATTAAATAAATAACGATATCCTTTGGTATACTGTACAATTGTCTACCCAAAGTAATAATAACACTGCGGGGTCTAGACTCATACATAGCATGTCGCTTCCACAAATATGGTTGGCCTACAAGAACATCACAAACTTCAAGGGGATAAATATTACACAACACCTCGTCTTTGAAGGGCTTGATGTTGTAGGGCATATGACATTGTTGGCTGACGTGAATATCTCATCCTTGGCGAAGCTAGCTGATTGTGTAGGGTTGCGGGTGCAGTGTTATCGGAAGGTCAAGTCGCTTGACGACCTCTGCTAAAATCATGTTCTTCTGACTATTGCTATCGACAATGAAATGCAACATAGTCCCCTTTACCCATATCTGTGAGTGAAATAAGCGTTCCCCTTTCTCTAGTTCGCTTGGCTGGACTTTGGTGGTAGCGATAGTGGAACTAGGTTCGACATCGATGATCTGCTTCCCACTTTCTGGATTTGATTCCGAGTTAGAATTTTCCTTTGACTCAGAATATTTCAGCTCGACCACCAGTGACTGCTTGGAGCGACATTCTTTGGTGTTGTGCCAAGGGATTTTATGGTATTCACACCACTTTCCCGTGTCCTTCTTCGACTTCTCATTACCCTTCTTGGGTTGCATCTTTCACTGGTTGTACTAAGAGCAACCATATTTTCTCTGTCTCTTGTTTGGTGGGTTGGGACTGTCTTTTCCCTTCTTCGACTGTGAGGAATTTGCAGATCCAAACTCTCTCCTCTTCTGCTTAAATTTTTGCTTGATCTTGACATCATATCTATAAGCCGCACCTAATGATGTGATATCCAGAAACTCCATTTCTGTTTGAATGTATCTATGCATACAACCGCAGTATTTGAACACCAAATGTCGTTCAGAGTCTTTGATATCCAATTTGGTGCGCAGAGTATGTAAAATATTGGTAAAATGTGGTATTGTTTGGTTCATTTCTTGACGCAGCGTGATCCATCTTGTGTACTGGTCCTCGTAGCTTCCAACATGGTAGTACCTTTCTTTAATGATATCCCTGGAGGAATCCCAGGTGGGAGCGACCGCAAATATTGCAGATTCCTTTGTGGCCCTTAACATGGGGGACGACCTTGAGGAGTGCAAAATTAATCTTTTCCCTATCCGAAATATTGTGGACCAAAAAATACTCTTCGAGCAGATTCAACCATTTACCTACAACATCCACATCTATCAGTCCTTCAATTAATGGAATATCAAAATTAACTTGTACCTTGAAGGGGGTTGTGTGGCCGCTTGATGAAGACGTGTCTCCTGTGGGCAACCGTTGAAGGATCTGTGCAAAGTTGTCCATCATCTCGTTCCTTTCTCGCGCAAGGGCTTCCTTGAGAAACATTTTAAAAGGATCTCCTACTTCATCATCTTTCTTGTCATCCCCCATGAGTTGTGGTCGGGTTCAACACGAATGATCTTGCAAAGGATCGACTGGTTCGAGTCTCGACTTCTTGTATTGAGATCTTGTCGGGGACATGCACAAAGAAAGACAAATGAAGAACAGACCGCTATGATACCACTGATCCGGATTTATGAGCGGAACAAAATGAATAACACATTGAATACCATAACACAAAGATATGGAGAACAACAACATATATCCAGTGAACAATAACTTCTATTGAATAAATAAAATAGGATGAAACTATAAAAATGCAGAACTGAAACAACTTGCTCGAATGGTGGTAGTTATCTCTGAGAAGAGATGTGGCTGCTACGCGCATCTGTCTAAGGAGAATGATTAAATTGAGGCTCCAGATGCATTTTTAACATTACTCATGAATGCCAAAACCCTAGACATCCAAAAACCTAACCCTAGAAGATGAAAGGCAAAAATTTATGTGGGCCCCGATGGGTAAGTTGGTACATCAACTTCCTGGGGTCGTAACTTTTGCATACGACCTCCGTTTTAAGCGCGTGATAGCCCGTTGGAAATGTATTTTCTAGAACTACACATTATGCTGTCAAAGTCTAACTTTGTCTACAGTTTGACTGTGGCAAGCCAAAAAAACATTGTTTAGGGGCCGAAAACGACCATGGAAGTACATAAAGATGTATTGACATGAAAACTTCCAAAATAATCCAGTTGAATTAGGTGGGAGGTCACCAATCTATACCTGGAAGCTTTGCAGGGATTTAGACAACCCCAGAAGTGTAGAACCCATAATTACAAAGAATAACAGAAGAATGCGTTGAACTAAAAACTGTCAAGAGGAGCTAGTTGGAATAGGTGGGTGGCTACCAATATCCACCTGGATCAACTAGGGCAGGTGAAGACTCTATTTCCCACCATTTGGCCAAGGTTCCTATAAACATTATATAATAGACTTACATGCTTCTATTTCAGTTTTCCCTTTGATGCAAATGACTTTGTAGGAAACATACATCCTGTCAATAACTTGACGGATTTACCCTGTGGTCATACTATATATGTTCCATTCTGGGAAATTTTCATCTGTAAAGGTTTGTGCCTTGGGAAACTTGCCTTTTCCACAAAGGACTGGAGCTAGAACCCTAGTCATATTCCAAGGAAATGGTTCCTTAGCAGGGAGAATATGAGATTGTGTAACCATAAGATGAGTTGAGGATGATTCTTCTTGTTCTAGGTGAAAATGGAGTGGAAACCTTTTCTTCAAATCAATTTATTTAGGAATGTAGACTGTAGAACTTATTGACGAGACCTTTTGTGGAAACCAGTAAGAACTAGGTATTGGTTTGTCAGGAAGCTTTCCATATTTTTATGATACTTTTATAATAGATTCTCCTATTTTCTTAAAATCTTCGACTAATTCTTCCATTAGTTCTTCATGCTCTCTTTTTGAAGAATATTTTTCACTTTCTAAAGTTATTTTGATTTGGGAATTGATAGAGTTCATACTGGAAGCAACTTGATTTGCAAAGACTTGAAGCTGCTCTATTTTTTTCTTTCTAGCATAATCATTGGTTACAAAAGTATGTGCTTCCATCCCCCTTAGAGCAGTGTTTGTCCAATTTAACTGCTTAGATGCACTTTGGAGTCTTTTCTCTGAATTTGTTTGTTGAGATTCTTCTTTATGAATCATGAGGGGAGTAGCCTTAGTTTGTTTTTCCTCTTCTCCTAGAATGATTCCTTTAGAAGGAGGAAAGGGGAAATATGTCTCAGCTATTTGTGCATCTAATGCTTTCCATTTGTGTTTGGTACTGGAACTTTCTTTGGTAGACATCATTTGAATTGCTTCCTTTTGGGAAATCTTGTGTCATTCATAAAAGGATATACACAAATCCTTTATTGACATATATGTTTGTCATTGATCAAATAACTCTTTTTTTAGTTCTGCAGAAGTAGTAGCATTAACTTCTTTGGCTTGGGGGTGAGTAAACAAATCCCAATTTAACATTCTCTTACTCCAATCTATGTTTACTCTTCTTCTAGGACAACCATTCATAAGGGAAAATAATTTGTGCATCTCTTAGACTGATGGTTTTTGTAATCCCGTGGGCAATGGATTTTCAAATCTACAGGATGGGATTACTGCATCTGCATGCTCAATATACCCTAATCCATATCTTGTTGTTCCTGGTGGTCTGCAGTAGCTAAATATTTCTGAGTCTTGGATCATCTGTTTCTAGCTCAAGAATTTGATGCATCATTAAGACATGACTTTCATGTGGAAAGTCTATCTTTGTTGTATCTAAACACTTTGGATGAGGACAACTTTCTTTTGAGATTGATGTTGGAGGATAATTACTTCTGGGATTATGGTTTTTATGTACAAGAGAGCATGCCCGAGGTTGGGTATTAACCATTTTGAGGCATAGGGGACATTTTCTTGGAAGAATAGAAGGTGATGCCATCCAGACATGTTCATGAGTACAAATGGGTGGATCTATGACTTCAAGTTTGAAGAAGATGTAGATGGAAAGTTTAAAAAGACTTCACCACGCTCCCTGCTCTGAGAACACTGGTTTGATACAAGAGCATAGCATAAGGGGCATTGGATGAGGATTGGAATGGGAGGCCATTGGAAAATGGGTACATGAGAACATTTAGGTCTGGGTTTATTTGACGTAGAAAATGATGGTTTAGAAGATACAAACCTTCTGGGAGGAAACTGAATAATTGCTTGCGTATGATCTTCTGCAATGTGAGCAGTGTTGAGAGTAATTTGAGGTGAGGGCTTGGGTGCCTGTACAACCCATTCACTAGGAAAATCTAATTGTTCCAATGAAATGGCTTGGGGAACAAGTTTGGCATTGTCTGTGGAGGTATATACTAAAGTTGAACTCTCTGAATCTCTATTAGGTGGATGCAATACTGTTGGACAAAAAGTGTTAGTATATATCTGAGTGCCAACTTATAATGGATTGCAATATTTTCAGAACTAGGCTTCATATCATATATTTTGGTTAGAACCTTGATTTGCAATATATCTTTGAGGTTTGGGTCAGTGACATAGACTCTAAAATTTGGATGACAGTCAAACCAGATTGGACCTCTCGTTAGATCACCCTGTACCCCTCCTATTAAGGCATGGACAAATTTGTTGAGATGATTATCAAGAAAAGTAATAAGAGCGAATGCAGGTATACCAACTCTACGCAGAGGTTCAATACCTATTCTAGTACATCTGAGATGTAGGAAATTTTCTATGGTTTTTTTGGCTTCAATTTTCTATGGTTTTTTTGGCTTCAATCCTAATTTCATCAAGGTCTAAAATATGAATAATACAATGATCAGATACATTTTGTTGGACTTCAAACATTGTTTGGATGATTTTAAATTTAGAAGATGCATGTAGTTGAAACATAGATATATAATCATAAATATCACAAAAAATAGCTAATATTTCATTTTTAGCATTCTGACTTTATGTTTCATTTCTCTATCAGACATAGAATAAGACATAGAGGGAGAAGTATTAGAAGTAGAGGAAGAATCCATGAAACCTGGATTGGCTCTATGCTCCTACAGATTTATTGAATGACTATAGATGAACCTTTTCCATTTATACGGAAAAAAAAAATGGTGGCTTATTTACTTCTGACTGTTTTCTTCCGCACTTATTTTTGTCAACTTCAATACGAATCCATAGTCCTGTCCCCGTCAACTTCATTGCGACTCAACAGTCCTGCCAGCGGCTTTCCTCATCTAGACAATTGTGCTTTACTTTATATTCATTGCCGCTTCTATTGCCTAGATACAGAGGGCAGCAACAAGTTCACGAGCTGAGCCTGTATCCTTTCCTACCCTTACCTACTCCCATTTATTTTTTGGTTATAAATTCGCATATTGATTTAGTATTTAAGCATATCTGTGCATTCTGTGGGTTCACTGAAAAGTGTGAAGCCATAACCCTATGCATACAGCTTCTGTTGTTAATTACCTTCTCAGCGCTCTGTGGACTCTCTTTTGTGGGTTTGGAGCTTCTGTTCTGTTCAACAAGGTATGCTCTTTCTGAATTCAGAGCCGGTATTTCCTTTTGCTGGATCATGTTATTGGTTGCCTTGTCTGGATCTCCATAGATTTGCTTTGCTGATTGTAAGTTTTATTTCTGCTTACTTCTGCCAAATGAGAGCAGATTGTGATCTTAGGTGTTATTGGGATCGGAAAGATTGCAGGAATACTGAAGTATTACCGTTGAAAGCACATGGGATCTTGAAGCAGCAGGAGCTGATTGCAGAGGAATTTGAGTAATTCTTCCGAGAAGGGAACGCATAAAATATATTGTATTTCCAACGGAGCTGGGCATTGGTGGAACCTTCGTTTTTACCAGTCACATGCCTCTGTTTTTGTCTTAGAATGTCGTGTTGAAGGCGTCACAGGTATGGATGGCTCCCATTCTTTCGGCGCTTTGTTTTTTTTGCCTTTGTTTC
>JZKD02S1734289.1:106993-118087 GCA_000966675.3 Picea glauca | reverse complement strand
AAACCCAAGTATATTTATGGAAATGATATCATGAAAGGTTAATGGGGCGATGAAATGTGAAGAATGATGAAGGGAAAGGTGGATGAGAATAGGACATTTTTGAGCCCCAACAACATCCACAGGGTTGGATAACGTCATGATTTATATTGGTAAGGAAATAATAGGATATAGCTCCATGTGAGAGAAATTATCGTAGAAGGATATGGAAAGCTCCAAGAGGAAACCACAATGTTGGTTATTTTTTTCTAGTAGAGGTGGGAGTAACGTAGAGGTATGCTATTGTTTTTAGGATTCTATTGTTTTGTTTCTAAGATTTAGTTACAAGATAACAAACCTACAAAGTTGATATTCTCAGAAGTATGGTTAATGTATATTTATAGATGTGAGATGGACATGTGGTATTTTGACATGATAATATCACAACATGTGATGAATAGTAAGAACTAGTATATGTCCTTGGTCTATAGTAAACAAATTTACTCTAAGAAAATATAAAACAAAATGAAAAAATGAAATTTTCTTAAATACCCAAATCCATTTTATGTCGAAATCATATTTCACTTGCAACCAATCCTTATGTTTTCACAACTAATTTGAAAACAACTCTTGTGTCTTCTATGGTATTATTTATTAGCATATTAAAGGATAAATAACAAAATTAACATATTTTACCCATATTTACTGTAAAAAGGCACATTGCTACCACAATAATCCAAATAAAGAACCAAAATAACACCAAAAATGTTATACCTTTATTACATTTCTTCTACATCTTTACATAATACTTTCTACCTCGTAGGAACATTATAGAGATGGAACTTTTTATTAGGTAGAACCTTTTGGTAAGCCTTCTTATATTTATTCCTTTCACACTAATACATGAGCTTTATTTACTAGATATGGCCTCTATACATAGAAATACATAGCATCATATATATCTACTTTAAGGGGGTTAGGGAGGTAAGGATACTAAAAATCCATCCCCTTAAAATAAAACGTTGTCCTCAAGACTGGAGATGGGGGAATTTTTGAGGGATCATTGTTCTTTCCCATGTGACATCCTCAGACTTTGAATCCTTTTACTGCATTATACCTCTTAGATAGTGCACTGGTGGAGACAATGATATATTTTGTTAATGTCAACCTCAAGCAACAACAAAATGGAACCTTCTTCATCTAATTTCAAAAGGATGGTTTGAACACAATTAAATCCAACCACTTTCTTTAAGAAAGAAACATGGAAGAATTAGTGGACTTTAGAGCGGTTTAGAAGTTCTAATTTGTAATCCATCGGCCCAATACATTTGAGGACCTTATAGGGATAAAACACACCTGACCCCTGAGTATCTTTCCTAGGTATGGGTCATCAAAATTTCACTCTCCTTAACATCCAAAATCCTCTTTTAGAGGTCTTTATCCTCTTCTACTTACCCATAGTGTTCTGATGACTTCTACTAGGCTCAAATCTGAGCTTTGGGTTGTAAGTTATGGCTTCCTAAAGTTCTTCGAGCATTCACTGGTTGAGGGCCACATGGCATCCACGTGAATCCACCTCGCATGTATGGTCTCCAAGTTACATCACCCATGGTGGAATTCCATCCATTGTCCGCTCCCACAACCAGACTCAATCTTCATCTAACACGCAGGCGTCTAACACGCATGCCAACAAGAAATTTGACACTTCGATGCTTTGACGCTGAATGCCTCCTTACTTTCTACACACAAGACCTTCCGAAGTCCTGAACTCCTGAACTCCCATAATATTTCCATGTGGTTCCAGACTTTGGAACTTTTGGGTCTCTCTACAATGCTACACCTCAAATCCTCCGGAGTCCCGAAGTTCCAGACTCCTAGAGTTATAGTGACTTCACCAACCACTTTGGCTAGGCGAGAATGTACCAGGAACTAACACGTAGGAGGGGTCAGGGTGACATGTGTCACGTTTCAAGGGGTCTATAGTGTAAGTGATACACATGAATTTGGGTGACACGTGGCACATCAAACTGGGGTCCATTTCACCTTGGGTGACATCACTGTGCCACGTCACTCCAGACTGACAACCTTCTAACATCCATCAGATCTCACGGTCAAGATTAAGCCATGTGGATCCATAGATCTATGAATCTTGTTACTTCTAGGATTCAATGTTCAAGAGTTTTGTGATGAAAACTCCTCTTTTCTCCCAGAGTACCCATTCTCCAGACTAAAGGGTCTAGCGCCACATGTCCCTTGTATATCGACAAATAAGAGGGATCATGAAGGATCCTTAGATCCATGGTCCACATTACTTCGCAACTCCACCCTTTAGGGGTTTTGACATTGCAACACTCTTGTCCTACTGAAGTGGTCAATGCTGGGATGACTACATCATGAATCCAATAGCTAGGAAGGAACTCGAAGGATCCCTAGATATATGGTCCTAGTCACTTCGAGACTCTAGCCTTCAGGGGTTTTGGCTTTACTACCAGTCCATTCTTCTGAAGCAGGACTTTGTCGAAGTACTATGTGTGGGTCCCTTCTCCTGAATGATCGAACGGTAGCCAAGGCTCCTAACACTCTTGACAAAATCTATGACTCTCCTTCACTTTGTAACTTCAACGCTCAAGGAGTTTGATGGTATGGCATGTCCATTCTCCTGAAGTGGTACTTCGTCGAAGTCACCTCGGTATAGATCCAATGAATGAGGGAGCCCACAAACATTCTCGATCGGTGGCTCACACTACTTCGCGATGGGGAGTTGAATCTCGGTTTAGTCGATAAGACAGGTTCATCTAACCACTAGGGAAACCATCCATTGACGGTAACTGAAACTCATGGTTACCTTTGACCAGTTGATTCCTAGTAGGGTCGACAATACTCCGAAGTCCCGGACCTCCAGAGCTCTAAAGCTAGAAGGAATTAGCTCCCTTAGGCTTAGCCTAAGGTTCCTACATGTTGGTCATACGGGTTCTCCCAAATAGATCTCGTCCGCTTGTCTTCCAAACAAAAGGATATTCCCTTTCAAGACTTAAATCTCACTATCCTTTGTGATATTAATCATGAAATTGTTAAGGACTTGGGCATGATTTCTTGGTCGCACAACAAGGAGTCTGAAGGAGACAACTTCTTCATATGGACAGGGCCAGATTGATGCAATGCTTTCTATCCCAACCCCTCTACAGGTTTACGTCCCAAGAAATCCGAAGGCTAAGCTGGGGCATATAGATGATCAATTAGAATCATAAGTACACAAGAATATATATTCATACACATAACTTGATCATTGAATACAAATACCATTCTTAGATGTATAATTTACATGCATTCATTCATTATTCCATTTCAAAACACAAATTATGGAAACACTTATCAGAACCAGAAGATGTGATGCAACTACTGAAAGGGGTGCCTGTTTCCACCCAACCATAGGCTCAGTCACTCCTAATGGATTTACCATCGGCCACCCCCAATCTAGACCACGATTTTTTGAGAGAGAATTCTTTCTTCCGGCTCAGCAACAGTCAGGGACGAAGGTTACTCTCCTCCTCCCACAGGATCTTAGCAATGGGTTTTCTCTATACCACGCAAGGAGGCTTGCTTGAGTACCTCCTCAGTCACTCATCACCCTCGTTTATCAACTTGTATCATAACCCTGCTAGCCACATCTTGTGACCAGAACACGTTCATCTTTCCGTTCTTCCTCGTACTTGAGATCTTAGTCTCTCTTCTCTGCTTCTCTTCGCAGGTCTTCCTCTGCCCACCATGCCTTCCTTTCTTTCCTTCCTAAGTAAGATTGTGTGTGTCCCAAATTCCCAGTCTGTGGTGTGGTCTGAAAGCCTCACATATGGGCGCTCTTCCCCATCCCCTCATAAACTCTTGGGGAGCTCTTCCCATGTACCAGCCTAACTTTAATTCATTTCTGGGTTAGAGGACTACTCTGGTCCTAAGAAATTAAATCCATCAAGGTACTGGTTTGGTGGAGGTTATCTCAACCATTCCTAGTTCCCCTCACCATCTCTTGCATAGAATATGTGGTCTATCTTGGCAAAACCCCTTTTCAACAGTCATGCAACACTTATCCATTTTCTATTCATAAAAAAAATTACATTCATTGACCTTTTATACAAAGGTTCCTCAAATAAAACATTCACGCATATTTCATTTTCCATAGTCTCATGGAAAATATATTTATATTTACAAATTGGGGGAAACATGGGTGTTACAATCCCATCCCCCTTAAAGGAACATTTCTCCCAATGTTCTATCTATAAATTTGCTCAGTATATACATAAGTAAATAAAAATGGATATGCCTGTCTCATGGCATCCTCCGTTTCCCATGTAGTCTCATCTGGGCCAAAGTGTTTCCACTGCACCTTGACCTGTGCAATGGTTTGGTTCCTAAGTGTTGTTTCCTTCCTTTCTAGTATGCATTGAGGTTCTGGCATGAATTATCCCTCCGGATCCACCTGAATCACAGACCAGTTAATTATATGATTAGAATCATGTACATATTTCTTCAATAATAAAACATGGAAAACATTATGTTCCTTCACTGTGGGAGGGAGTGCTAGCCTATAGGTGACAGGTCCCACTCTATCTAATATTTCTAAGGTTCCACAATACCGAGGTTCCATCTTGGCACAAGATCCCATTCTTAGGGAACTCTTCCTGGGTCTAATTATGAGATAGATATGATCTTCTGTATTGAACTCTTTGGGAGTTCTCTTTTTGTCAGTGTAACTCTTTTGTCTATCCTGAGCAGTTTTCAGATTTTGCTTGATCTGAATTACTTATTGTTCCATTTCTTTCAGCATGTTGGGTTCGATTGTAATTCGATCTACTGGATTACTCCAACTAATTGGAATCTTTCACTGTCTACCATAGAGGGCTTCAAAAGGTCTCATCTTTAATGACTCTTGATAACCATTTTTGTAAGCAAATTCTACCAATGGCAGGTAGTCTTCCCAGTTCTTAGGCTGATGCATTACATGAATCCTTAACATTTCTTCTAATATTTGGTTCACTCTTTCTATATGTCCACCCGTTTGAGGGTGATAGGCTATGTTAAACAACAGTTTAGTCTCAAAACCAGCCATTAAGGATTTCCAAAAGATTGAAGTAAATTTTGTGTCTCTGTAAGATATAATATCCCTAGACATGCCATGTAGTTTGAATATCTCCTTCAAGAAGATGTTGGAAATATATATTTCCTTGCTCAATTTGTCCGCCACTACCATGATGGCATCATTCTGCTTGGTCAATTTTGGTAATCCGGTGATGAAATCCATGGAGATGGTTTCCCATTTCCATTCTAGAATCGGTAGAGGCTATAAAATCCCTGTTGGGTGTCAGTGTTCTGCCTTAACTTGCTAGAATTCTAGACACTTATCTAGATAGTCAGCTATGTCCTTTTTCAATCTAGACCAATAGAATTGTTTCCTAGTGACCGTGATCATTTTATGATAACCTAGATGACCAATATATGGTATCTTCTGTAGTTCATCCATTATGAACCTCTTCAAGTCATCACAACTTGGAATATACGATCTTTTTTTGTAAGTCAGCGTGCCTTCATCAAGCATCTGATAGCCTTCATACTTTAGCCCCATGGGCTCTTTCTTTAGGTATTATGTCACGGTTTTGAAGAATGCATTTGTTTCTTGTGCATTCATGACTCTCTCCCTGACATCCATTTCATAGGTTCTTATTGCTTCCAGGTGAATTATTTTCACACTTCTGCTAAGGGCATCAACCACCATGTTTTCCTTTCCTTTGATGTGTTTTTATTTCGAAATAAAACTCACTAAGGAGAACCATCCACCTATCTTGTCTAGCATTGATCTTTGGTTGATCAAACAGGTGCCTCAACCCATAGTGGTCTATCATAAGTACAAATATCCTACCTAGGAGGTAATGACTCCACCTTTGTAAAGCATGCACTATGCCAACCAACTCTAGATCATGGGTCACATAATTGATTCATGCTTATTCAATTTTTTTGATTCGTATAAAATTACACACCCTTCTTGCATAAGGAATCCTCCAAGTCCTTCCTTACATGCATATTTACACACGAGGAAGTCATCATCAGGGTTCACAATATTCAGTATAGGTGCATGGGTAAGAAGGTATTTCAGTTCTTGAAATCTTTCTTCACATTATGATGTTCAAGTGAATTTAACCCCCTTTTTCTGAAGGGCAGTGATTGGGCAACCAATCTTGGAAAATCCTTTTATGAACCTTCTATAGTATCCTGCTAAGCCCATAAAGGACCTGATATCAAATACATCCTTTGTGTAAGGCCATTCCATGATAGATCTGATCTTGTCAGGGTCTACTTCCACTCCTTCTTCAAAAATAACATGGCCTAAGTAATGTACTTGCTTCTAGAAAAATTCAGACTTGCTAAACTTAGCATAGATCCGATGCTCTCTTAGTATTTGAAGCAATAATTTAAAATGTTCTTCATGCTCCTATCTGTTCTTGGAGTAGATTAGGATATCATCAATGAAAACCAATACAAATATGTCTATAAATTTGTTGAGTACATTATTCATCAAGCACATAAAAGTGGCAGGGGCATTGGTCAATCCAAATGGCACCACCACAAATTCATAGTGACCATACCTTGTCTTGAAGGATGTTTAGTGGATGTCTTCATCCTTGATTCAGACTTGATGGTATCCACACCTTAAGTCAATATTTGAGAAAATGGAAGCACCCCTTAATTGGTCAAACAAGTCATTGATTCTTGGTAAGGGACATTTGTTCTTTATGGTTGTCTTGTTGAGTTTTCTATAGTCTATGCATAGTCGGAGTGTGCCATATTTATTTTTCACAAACAAGACGGGTGCTCCCCATGCAGACACGCTGGGTCGGATGTATCCTTTGTCCATCATCTCCTTTAGTTGTAGCTTGAGCTCAACTAGCTCTAATGTACTCATCCTATAGGGTGTTCTAGACACTCACATTGCTCCTGGTGCAAGTTCTATGGAGAAGTCAATGTCTCTTCTTGGAGGTAGAATCAATACCTCTTCTGGAAACACGTATTTATAATCTCTTAATATGGAGTGGTACTCTAAGTTTGTTTTGTCATCCTCAACATATTCCAACACCTTTATTGCATATAGAGGACATCCTTTTCTGCAATACTTTTTCATCTGAAGGGATGATATTCGTCTCACTGAGATAGGCCTCTAAATCCTTTGAAGGGTTATTTTTATCCCTTCTTCATTTTCACACTCCAAAGTTTTATGGTAACAATACAACTTGTTTTATAAGTGGTTGATCAGTCCATACCAACCAACAGGTCATATTATCCTAGGGGAAGAATGTTAAGGGTCGCTTGGGTGGGAAATCCATCCATAATGAATTGGCAAGCTGGTATGACCTTAGCTACTTTTCTTTTGGTTTCAGTGGCTAGTTGTACCATCCCTGACTTAACATGTCTAACTAGTTGCAGTTTACACTTATCAACAGTCTGAGGGGCTGCATAACTCAAATTAGAACCAGGGTCAATTAAAATAGAAACTAGACGGTTGGCAATCATACGTTCCATATCCACCACTGAAGCTTGGTGGTCGGCTTGTTTATTATCGAAGGCTGCATAAATCCATGGCATGCTCTTAGCCACATCATTGACTGTGGTAGCTTCTTGGATATTGTATACTCTCCTACTATTCTATTGATTGTGTGGACAATATCTCAACAGATGTTCTTCTCCACAACCCCAACATTTCAAGGGTTCTTTCTTTGGGTTATTAGTCTTTCCTGGGATTTCTCCAAAAGGTTTATTTCCATTCTGGGAGGGGAAATTTTGATGATACACACTTATATTAGGAAGGATCATACTATAACCATTCCCATAGTTCTTAAATCTCGAGGATTTAAACCCCTTCTTCTTGAATCCTGAACTACTCTTCTTCTTCCATTCCTCATGAGGTTCTGTCTTACTCCCGAACTGTTCATAACAATACCTTGCCTTCCATATAATATCTTCTAAGTTCTTTGGTTCATCAAACTAAACCCTATCCCGGTAGGTCTGAGGTAACCCACTAATAAATCACTTCACTTTTACCTTTTCATCCTTTATGTAGCGTACATACCTCAACAACTCAAGGAATTTATTTACATATTCCTCTATGGTGAGTTTTCCTAGCCTAAGTTTATAGAACTCCCTAGTCTTCCCATCAAAGTATTTCTATGACAGAGACTTCTTCTTGAAGTGTTTCTCAAATTTTTTCCATGACAAGTCCTCATGGATTCCTTTCACATTGATAAGGTCTTCCCACCAAATGTAAGCTTTTCCATTCAGGTTGAAGATGACTATTTGAGCCTTCAATTTTTCAGAGTAGTCATGGACTCTGAAGTAATTCTTTAAACCCATCATCCAAGCTTCTTCCTCTTTACCTTTCTCAATATATCCATTGAAAGAGGGTGGTTTGTATTTATTGAACTCTTCAGGATTATGACTTTTGGAATAATTTCGCTTATTTCCTTTCCCTTGAGAATGTGAACTAGGTTTTATACTAGAAGATCCCTCAGATTTGTCAGTTTCCTCTCCAGAGGACTCTCTCAATGAGTGTCTCATGCCTCCAGGTTAGGACCTTCCTCGAGTTATTCCTCCTAGTGTGTCCATTTATGGGACCATGTTTTCGTATCTCAAGTGGGATTTGACTTCTCTTCATATGTCGTCAGTCCACCTAACTGGTTGCAAGTCCATGTTGCAACTACCTTTGTATATCAGATAAGATCTGCAACAAGACTACATTAATTTTTGTTTGTTTTTCTTGCTCCTTTATCAATCTCTCGTTTTCATCCTTGAAAATCTATAATTCATCCATGAGGATCTTCACAGTTTCAACCAGACTCTAAGGGGTTTCCACCACCCTCCTTTCATCAGATTCTTCGTCTCTATTGTGGGAGCCATCCCCCACTTCATGGCATGTCACCATCATTTATACTTGTATTTTTCCCATGATTTAATGATCTCTTGAGTGCTGACAAAAAAATTATTGTTAGCCAACAATCTATTAGTTTATGAACAACACACAATCCATATTTACTAAATATACACACACAGTAAAAAGTTTCATTCTTTTCTTCAGTAAAATTTTAACCAAAATCTTTAGGAAAGAGTTAAGATAGGGTGTCTCCCTTAAAATTCCTTTAAATATCGTTTTTATGCAAATCATCCATGAGTGAAAGAAGGCCAAGTGTTGTACCCATGCTCTGATACCAATTTGTAACACACCCGACCCTTGAGTATCTTTCATAGGGATGGGGAATCAAAATTTCACTCTCCTTAACATCTCAAATCCTTTGTCCTAGGTATTTATCCTCTTCTACTTACCTGTAGGATTCTAATGACTTATACCATGCTCAAATCTGAGCTTTGGGTTGCAAGTTATGGATTCCCAAAGTTATTCGGGCGTTCACTAGTTGAGGGCCATGCGACATCCATGTGAATTCACCTCACATGTATGGTCTCCAAGTTCCTTCACCCATGGTGGAATTCAATCTACCATCCTCTCCCACAAACGGACTCAATCGTCGTCTAACACGTAGGCTTCTAACACAGAGTCCAACAGAAAATTCGGCAGTTCGATGTTGAACGCCTCCTTACTGTCTATGCATGAGACCTTCTAGAGTCCTGAACTCCTGAACTCCTATAATATTTCTATGTGTCTCTGGCCTTCAGACCTTTTGGGTCTCTCTGCAACGCTACACCCCAAATCCTCTGGAGTTTTGAATTCCTGGACTCTCAAAGTTCCGGTCACTTCACCAACCACTTTGTCTAGGCTGGAAATTTCCAGGAACTGATACATAGGAGGGGTCATGGTGACACGTGTCACATTCCAAGGGGTCTATAGGGTAAGTGATATGCATGAATATAGGTGACAAATGGCACGTAAAACTGGGGTCCATGTCACCCTGGGTGACATCACTGTGCCACGTCACTCCATACTAACATCCTTCTAACATCCCTCAGATATCATAGTCTAGATTCGGCCACATGGATCCATAGATCTATGGCTCTTGTTACTTCGGGGATTCGGAGTTCGGGAGTTTCGTGATGCAAACTCCTCTTTTCTTCGGGAGTTCCCAATCTCTGGACTAAAGGGTCTAGGGCCACACGTCCCCTGTATATTGACGACTAAGAGGGATCTCAAAGGATCCTTAGATCCACGGTCCACATTACTTCACGACTCCTTCCTTCGAGGATTTTTACATTACAACACCCATGTCCTCCCAAATCGGTCAACACCGAGATAACTACATCGTGAATATGACAGATAAGAAGGAACCTGAAGGATCCCTATATCTACGATCCTGGTCACTTTGCAACTCTAGCCTTCATGGGTTTTGGATTTACTGCCACTCCATTCTCTCGAAGAAGGACTTCGCCGAAGTACCAGGTGTGGGTCCCTTTTCCCGAATGATCGAATGGTAGGAGGGGCTCTTGACGTTCTTACCCAAATCAACATCTCTCCTTCATTTCATAACTTCAACATTCGGGGAGTTGATGCTATGGAATCTCCATTTTCCCGAAGTGGTACTCCACCGAAGTTGCCCCAATGTAGATCCATCAGTTGAGGGAACCACCAAACATTCTCGATCGGTGGCTCGCGCTACTTTGTGATGGGGAGTTGGATCCCGATTTAGTCAGTAAGATAGGTTCATCTAACCACTAGCAAAACTGTCCATTTTTCGGTAACCGAAATTCTCAATTACCTTCGGCCAGTTGATTCCTAGTAGGGTTGACAATACCCCGAAGTCTCGGACCTCTGGAGTTCCAAAGACAAAAGGAATTAGTTGCCTTAGGCTTAGCCTAAGGTTCCTATGTGTTGTTTTTATGGGTTCTTCTGAACAGATCTTTTCCTCTCATCTTCCAAATGAAAGGATATTCCCTTTCGAGACTTAAATCTCGCTATCCTTCTTGAGATTCATCATGAAATTGTTAAGGACTTGGGAATGATGTCCCAATCGCACTGTTATGATATTTAGACACTTAGGATTTAGTTAAGATCTACTTGGTCTAATATGTCGTTAGGTAAAAGTGTGTTTCTTTAGTATGCATTAGTATGCATTTGTAGTTAGGCAATCCGACGGT
>JZKD02S1734289.1:89457-101728 GCA_000966675.3 Picea glauca | reverse complement strand
CTGGGGCCGTGGATGTTTCCCCGTAGGGTTTTTACCACGTGAAAACATCGGTGTGTTGATCTTTGATCTGGTTATGTGAGTGGTTACTGAAGGTGTTCTTCCTCTGTTGGAATACCTGTGTTGTCGAACATGCACAAGAAGGAGTCTGAAGGAGACAACCTCTTCAGACAGACAGGGCCAGATTGATGCAATGCTTTCTATCCTATCCCCCCTATAGGTTTACATCCCAAGACGTCTCGAGGGATAAGCTAGGGAATATAGACGATCAATCAGAAGCATAATTCCACAAGATGATAGATGCATACACATAGCTTGATCATTCAATAAAGAGACCATTCTTAAAAATGAATAATTTACATGCATTCATTCATTATTCCATTTCAAAACATAAAGTATGAAAAAACTTATTAGAACCAGAAAACGTGATGTGACTGCTGAAAGGGATTCATGTTTCCACCCAACCATAAGCTCAGTCACTCCTAACGGATTTACCACTGGAAACCCCCGATTTAGACAACGATGCTCTGAGAGAGAATTATTTCTTCTGGATCAGCAACAGTCAGGGACGAAGGTTACTCTCCTCCTCCCACAGGATCTTGGCAACATGTTTTCTCTATACCAAGCAAGGAGGCATGCCTGAGTACCTCCTCAGTCACTCAACCCCCTCATTTATTAGCTTGTATCATAACCCTACTAGCCACATCCTGCGACCAGAACATGTTCATCTTTCTGTTCTTCCTCAAACTTGAGAGGTTAGTCTCTATTCTCTACTTCTCTTCACAGGTCTTCATCTACCCACCATGCCTTACTTTCTTACCTTCCTCAACAATATTGTGTGTGGCCTGAATTATGAGTCTGTGGTGAGGTACGAAAGACTCACTGATGGGTGCTCTATCCCATCCCCTCATTAACTCTTGAGGAGGTCTTCCAACCTACCAACATGACTATAATTCATCCCTGGGTCAGAGGATTCTTCCAGCCCTGAGTAATTAAATCCAGCAAGGTACTAGTTTGGTGGGGGTTATCTCAACCATTCTTGGTTCCCCTCACCATCTCTTTCATAGAATCAGTGATATATCTTGGAAAACCCCCTTTTCAGAAGTCATCCAACACTTATCCATTTTCTATTAATAATAAAAATTACATTCATTGACCTTTTATACAAAGGTTCCTCAAATCAAACATTCAAACATATCAAGTTTTTCATAGTCTCATGGCCAATATATTTATATTTACAAATTGGGGGAAACAAGAGTGTTACAAGGGACCATAAACTTTGGAGCAAGATTGTTGTGGTAGTTTTCTTTGAGGGAGGTCTACTTATAAGGTTACAA
This sequence comes from Picea glauca, assembly GCA_000966675.3. Taxonomy (NCBI): domain Eukaryota; kingdom Viridiplantae; phylum Streptophyta; class Pinopsida; order Pinales; family Pinaceae; genus Picea; species Picea glauca. The sequence goes on along the minus strand of JZKD02S1734289.1, from coordinate 100,394 downwards.
AATAAGGAACACTTGATCCCCTTATTCAAAATGGTGTTTGGATTAATGTTGATTAACCTGTTGCTTCATTTGATTTTGAGCGATGACTATATTATCTTTGAAAGTGTGGATAATGTCAGCACAAGATGTTATGGTTTTGTCTACCTCATGTACCTTATATATTACTAGTAATTAGGATAGAAATAATGGGGGATTTTGGCCATAAACAACCTCAAAGTAGGGGTGATTTTAAGGATGGGAATTTGTTTTAAAATGTAGAAACCTTGGCGAATCTTACTAATCCTTCATATGCCAACTATAAATGTTTGGCGATATTTTTGTAAAAATATTAAAATTTATAAGGATTTTATATATTTTTTATAAAATTTTGGCGATTTTTAAGGTAAAATAATTTTATCCTATAGAATTTGGGTGAATAATTTTTAAAATAGCGAATCTCGTTTTTGGAAAAACCATGGAAAATTAGCCCATGAGCGAAATTTAGCCCCTAAAATAATCCATGCCTCAAAGGGGGTCATTCAAGTGGAAACATGATAGTTTTTATTATACCACCATTCAACTAGGGTAATCATCGAACCCATTGGGAATATCATTCTAAAGTAAAGAACCTCAAATATGCTTCCAAACACTTGTTAACAACTTCATTATAACCATGAGTCTAGGGGTGATTGACGATGTTGAGATGCAATTGAGTGCCCTGGAGTAGAAATATTTCTTGCTAGAAATTGCTAATGAAAGTGGGACCACAATCCATTACAATCGATTGTGGCATACTATGGAGTTTAAATATATTATCCATGAAGACTTGAGCAATCATAAAATATTTAAAGGGGTTTTATAGGGAAAAAAATGGCAATCACCCACAAACATGATGCCATATTTATTTACATATTTGGGTAACCCCATAACGAATTCCATAGAAATGTTAGTACAAACAATGGTGGAATAGGTTAAGGTTGTAGTTCACCTATATTTTTCATTGTTTTTTCCTTGTGTTATTGGAAAAGGTAACATTCTACCACAAAATAACATATGTCCTTCTTCATTCCTTCCCCAAAAAAGGAATGTTTGATCCATTCATATGTTTTATGAAAGGTAGAATGGCCTGTTATTTGAGATGCATGGATATCATATAACATTGTTGATTTTAGGTGTACTTTTTTTTCAAACAAATATTCCCTTTATAGAGAATATCTTCATCGTGTGAAGTTTAGTCATGAGATGCATGGGGTATGATTCACAGTTGTTGGATCAGGTGGGAAATATTGGGATATAAGAACCCTTCCTTACATACTTCATTCAACCAATATTCTATGATGAAGGAGAGTGAAAAGAGGGACCTTTCCATCTCTTCATAATTTATAGAGAAAGCATTGACTACCGCAGTCTCCTTGGCCTTCTTATAAATGATCTAATAATCATATCCCAACATCTTGGTAACCCATCTATTTTGTTCTAGTGATGAAATATTTTTCTCCAAAAAGTATTTGAGGTTGCAATGATCAATTTTTATCTAGAAATTTTTCCAAAGAAAGTAGGGATGCCATATATCCACAACATGAAAGATAACCATCATTTATTTTTTATAGGTGGATTTTCCCAAGTGCCATTCACAAAGTTGTTTGTTGGTAAAGGCCAATGGTCATCCTTATTGCATGAGAATTGATTTGATTCATTTTAACCCAAGGAATCAAATTCCAAAACCAAAGTGTTAGTGAATTCTACTAGAGAAAGTACTGAGGTTGTACACATATCATTCTTCAAATCCTAGAAGGCATGATCTCTAGCTTCACTCCAACCAATTTTTTTTTCCTTAAGTAAGGCAGTGAGGGAAGAAACAATATTTCCATAGTTCTTGAAAAACTTTCTATAGTACCCTATGAGACCAAGGAAACCTTGTAAACTTTTAAGAGTCTTAGGACGTGAGCAATCCTAAATTACTTCAAATCCATCATTCTTAAAATCCTAGAAAGAATGATCGATAGATTCATTCCAACCAAAAACATTTTTCTTAAGTAAGGCAGTGAGGGAAGAAACAATATTTCCATAGTTCTTGACAAAATTTCTATAGTACCCTATGAGACCAAGGAAACCTTGTAAAATTTTAAGAGTCTTATAATGTGCCCAATCCTTAATTACTTCAATTTTATTTTAGTCCACTCATACACCATCATTAATAACAATATGACCCAAATATTGTACTTCATAAACACCAAAGGAACATTTGGACCTATTGAAAAAGAGTTGATGATGAGAAAAAAATTGTAATACTAGATGCACATGGGTGACATGAGCATGCCAAGTTTTATTATAGTTCGGGATGCCATAAAAAAAGACAAAGATACAATTATGCAGAATAGATTGAAAGATGTGGTTCATGAGACTGTGGAATATGGAAGGTGTATTGCAAAGAAAAAAGGGTATCACCAAGAACTCATAATGGCCTTCATGAGTTTGAAAAGAAATTTTGGGAATATTATCCTCCTTACGAATTTTGTGATAGTTGGAACATGGATCAAGTTTAGTAAAGAATTGAGCACCATTGAGCTCATCCAAAATATCATCAATGATTGGAATGAGGAACTTATCCTTGACGATGAATTTTTTAGGGTGTGAAATTTAGGACACATGCGCCAACTTCCTTTCTTTTTGAGTACCATGACAAAATGGAGATGAATAAGGATTGTTACTAGGGCATATGACACCAATAATTAGCAACTCTTGAATTATATTTTCAATTTATTTTTTTGGAGAAAATGGGTGGTGATAAGGGCATACATTAGGTGGGAGTGTACTTGGTACGCTGGAATAGAAAGATTATGCACACCACAAAAGGGTGGGAGTGTAACATTGAGTTCCACTGATCACATTTATACACTAACATATTCTTTGAGGACACTTGCATGCAAGTGATCTGGTTAAACACGGTACATTATGATTATCAGTTTGATTTATATGTTTAGATAATGATTGAGTATTAAAATTGATATGTTAGTTATATTGATGTATATCATTGACAAGTATTATTATGAGGTTCCTGAGTGTGCAGTGAACACGACATGAGGATGATGTTGATGACATAGGCATACTTCCTTGGACTACTGATTGATTCAGAGAGTGGATTTTATTTGATTATAAGTACTTGATTTAGTTATTATGAGTACATGTGTTATATGATGATTCAATTATGGATTTTATGTATATGAGTTACTGATGTTATCTTTGTCAGTGAATGCAGGCATGGTGAAACTTGTTAATCTAACTCACATATGGAATAAAGGGGTCATACAAAGATACTAGACGGATGAGGGAGAGGTGTGGCAACGTTCTTGTCACATCCTACTAGCACTTCCGCCGTGAACAGAACTAAGGTTAATTACTACCTTGTTCTGATAGTTTCACGATGCCGCAAGGGAGGATTGAGATAATCACTCACAAGGATTTTTGAGGGGCACACAATAAGGCATATTCCTTATTCCTCAGTAAGCCCTTAGTCTCACAAAAGGTCAACAAGTGGAGTATCGACTCTAAGCGTCGAACAACTTCCAAACTAGTCAATGGTGAGTGGCGCCCTTGGAACACAGAGGTGTGTATTGAAGGGCACGCCACATAAATAAAAAGTGAGTAAATGAAAATCTAGAAGACCTTAGAAAATAAAGTGAATACTTAGACCCCTTAGAAAATAAAAAACACTTAATTAAAATTGATAGAAAAGAGAAATGCCTATATATGATTTTATGTTGAATTTGAAGAGAACATAATAAAATATAAGTTTATTTGTATCCTTAATAAAATCCTAGAAATGGTAGGATTGGATCTAAGGGAGATTAGAATAAATAAAATTTAGTAAAGGGAGAATGGGAATAAAAATATAGACATGTACACCATGTGTGCATGAAATAAATAAAAATGAATTTTTAATTAAGAGAAAATATATTCATGAAAGAATGGGTGGTCAACATAGAGTTAGTATCCTAAGTTAATCAACCACTAAAATCCTAACTAAGAGAAGAGTCCTAATCAAACTCCAAATGCAAATTAGTTAGGAGACACAATAAAAAAGGAATTGAGGAACTACGAGACAACTAGGAGGAAAATTCCTCACTAACTCTTCGAGAGTCTGTGATGGGGACATCCTTCCTTTCCTCACTAACTCTTCGAGAGTTTTAATATAACACAATAAAACAAAATTCAACTTTTAAAAAGAGGAATCACAAATTTGTTCCCTGGATTTTAAATTATCGCCTTTATTTAATCATATGTTAAATTGGACTTAAGAATTCTCGAGTTGTTCCCTGGATGATCTTTCGAACCTATGATATAAATCAACGGAAGTTGTCACGCCAAGTTGAACCTTTGGGATGGAGATCTGTGTCTTATATAATTTTACTACCTATCGTGTTAAAATCTCCAAAGATTGACATAATAAGTTGTCTCCCTTTTCCGAAGGGGGCTTGTCATAAAGCACCGAAACTATCGGTAATTATGGACATCTCCCCAACGTTTGAAGGGTTGAACTTAGTAGTAAAATTAGAGACAAAATTTTTTGAATTAAATAATTAACAAGCATTTAATTTAGGCATTATCGGCGTAAAATCTTCAATCATTTGATTAAATAAATACTATCTCAAATATTGAAGCTTGTAGTATAAGTAATACTTTGTTAACAATTGGAAGGTTAACTAATGTATTACGAAGGGTTATAATTATTGAACGAGTAATAGATAAAAAATTGTAGATCACTTATACGAAACTTAGTATTATATAAACTAAGGCTAGCGTGCTAGTTGCTCAAACTCATTTAAGACCAAGGGTTGACAAGTGAATGACGACCTTACTCATGCAGTATTTTGGGTAGGTCCTTGTTTAATAGAAGTTAGTTTTAGGTTCTTAAATGATACTTTGGTAATTTTTGCAATATTCAATTTCTAATGATTATTATTTTTTTTTACCCCAGTTTATTACATTAAATGTTTGCTTTCGTGTCTTCTATCAAGAGGGTTGTTATAGGGAGGCCTTAGGGGGCTTCAAAGACTGATTTGTGTTTGGATAAGTTTAATTGCATGTCAATATGGATGGGTTGGGAAGGGGTCTCAAAGGATTAAATGACATGGAATTGGGAAACAATGTCTGGATTCCTTTTTTAAAGAAGTTTTTCCATGTGGTGTGAGTTGATGATCTCTAGAGAACCTATTGTGATTCCTTAGGAAGTGTAGTAATTCCCTTCTTATTGGAAACTCATGTATAACTCCCAGAAGTGCATTTTGATGGGGCATAATGTCCTTAATAATTCAACAATCAAAACAATGTCACAACCACCCATTTCAATAGCAAACATGTGGGTTTTCAAAGAATAATCATCCATTTGAAGATGCACATTTTCACAATGACCCCCACATTTCATGGAACCTTCATTAGCAATCATGATATGGAAGTTGTTCACAACATGGATACAACAATGTGTTTCTTGAGCTACCCATATGTTAATAAAGTTATGGGTGCTACCACTATCAATTAACGTCATTACTTTACCAATTGTTGGTTAGGTGTTATATTCTTTGCATGTGTGTGTGTGTGTGTGTGTGCGGGGGGGGTGTTAGATTTGATGACTATGTCTGAAAATCCAATCACATGTCTCTCTTTGTGGGTGTGTGCACTGGGTGCTTCCCATCGGGGGGTCCCAAGGGGGCCAGGATTTCCCCCTTTGGTTACGCGAAGCATTAGTGGAAGCACCCTAAATTGTTTTTTTTGGGCGATTTTTGCTATTTTAACATTTTCGCCATTTTTAGTGTTTTTCTAAATTAATATTGGATTGCGGGTCAATTAGGGTTTTGGTAGCTTCATAATACCTAAAATATTTTATATATTGTATCGTGAATGGTGAAATTAATACAATGAATATTTAAGAGGTGAGACACCAAGGAAGGGTGGTTTTCTCCCGGTTAAAGGTTTCCAGCATAAATCTTCATCTATTGTGTGTATGATCCATTTATTAGTTTCTATTTTTCTTAAGAATCTCTATGAATTGCTTTGATTCACATATTTAAAACTTACATGTGGTATCAAAGAACATTTTTGGCTTTAGGTGGGTCACCTTTGTTGTTGAGGGTTTGGCTCAATCTTGATAGATCAAGTTTATGTTGGATCATGTTGTCATTGATGTCAAAGGAACAATGTCTTTTCATAGTATATTGATGAAGTATGTATTGTCATTGTTGTAAATGAATCGATGTCAAGTGAATTCATTGATAAATGAAGTCATGCATAGATGAAGATGGATCAATGTGTTTTCATTGATATATGATGCATAAATTATTCCATGCATAGATGAAGATGGATCGATGTGTTGTCGTTGATATATGATGCATAGATGGATGGATGCATTAATATATTCATTGTTGGATCATGTGGTCATGCATAAAATCAATGACAAATGGACAATGTCATAGTGATGTATTGTCATGGGTTATTCTAGTTGGATTGATGTAAAGATGGCTCATTATTGTCTTGTCATGGTTGAGTTCATTGAGTAGGAAGCTCAGACGAAGCAACAAGTCGAGGCATCTCGAGCTAAGCTCGAGGCCTTCGAAGCATCACTGACCAGATTTGAGTGACTCGAGACAAGTCACAGGTGAGTGTTGGGGGCATGGTGGCCCTCGACCACGTTTTGAGGAAACATTGGTCGGGTTTGACCACTTTTTGGACTTCGACAGGCTGATCGAAGATGGAGCGCCCAGGCGGAGCTGAGATCATGGGATCTCACTTGTTTTGTGGACCCAGCATGGGGTTCATTGAGGTTTTGTAATGGGTTATGGGATGTCGACCCATGGGTTTACCCATGATTAGGCCTTTTTTTAAGGAATGTAAAAGTATAAATAAGAAAAGGTTGTAAGGTAGAAGTAGCAAATTAAGTAATATGTAGCTAAGTGAAAAAGGAAAGTAATTGGCTAAGTGCAAGAGGAAAGTAGTTCTATGTGGCTTTGTGCAACAGAACACGTATGTAAGGCTCTGTGCTTGATAAAGGAGTTGGCTCTGTGACTTGACCTAATTTTGGGAAGGTGGATCTTGTTTGCAGTGCACAGATCACCTGTCTGGTGCAAAGTTTGGCTCTGTGGCTTAGTGCACAGGAGCAGAGGAATGTAAGAGACAGAAGCCTAATAAAGAAGAAGAAGCAGTTGGTGGACATAGCCCTACATTAGGGTGAACCACGTAAATCTTGTGTTGATGGTTTGCTTTGTGCTATGATATTTATGTTGTAGATCTACTTAGTGCACTGATTGTTGTGAATGATAGATAAATCTATGAATGATTAGTGCTTTTCCTATGTTGAATGTGTTAGATCTAATTTTTTATGCTAAGTGCGATGTATATTTTTCATTTTTATTGCGTCGATCTGTACTTATTGTTTGATCTGCGATGTGAATAAAGATAATGAACTAATGTATGATCTTAAGTACTTTGCAAGGTGTTATAATCACAAATCTGTGTCCCAGTTTGGTTATAGATGCTTGAGTCTTGTAACCCCCCCTGCCTCTACCTTGGGTGAGACTTCACCTGCTTCGCAGGTGTTGCCAAAAGGGCCGGTAGTTAGGGTTTTGTTGGTGCGTTGTTGAAGCGTTGAACCTTGGGTCTACCCTTGTGCCAACAAGTGCTATCATGATCTCAAGTCTATTTTTGAAAATATCTTTTCCCCTCTTAGCTGATAAAAGAGGTCATCAAACTGACTTTATTTAGTTGTTTAAAGTCAATACATGGCCTCAGTGTTCCATCCTTATTTTTGACAAAGAGTATTGGTTCCCCCCAAGGTGAGACATTTGGACGTATGTACCCTTTCTTAAAAAATTCTTCTAGCTACATTTGTGTTGGATGAGTGGGCTGACCTAGGTTCTACTTTAGGTTTCCAATAAAACCCTGCAAACCATTGGCCCTTCTAGAGACCAGAAGGAAACACTGCACAGAGAGTGCACAATGAAGTCTCACCCGATATGGCTTTATGGGTAATTGCAGGACCCAAATGTCTGCAATCTTGGAAGGAATGTTATTTTTGTGGGGATGTTAGGCATGTTTTTTACTTCAACATATACCAAATCTATTATTCTGACACAACATTATATCCAAATCTACCATTCTGTAACCATATTCATTCATTAAGCTTCATTCTGCAATAAATATCTATGGGGTGCTGCATTTTACTACTGACAGATTCATCCATTCAACATAATTAAATAACTACAAAATATAATAGACACATTCCACAAAGAAACACAAGGTTTTACCATGGTTCACCCCGCCTAGGCTACGTCCACAAAGATATGGCATTCATTTCTCTTTTATTATTCTTAATCAATTCATTGTGTTGCACACATTACATCAGTTCATAGCGTTATGTGCATTACCGCTGAGGATGACAAGATCACACCAAAATCCACAACTTGCGACCTTACCCTCAATTACAAAGCATATATTTCTCTCCAATAAACAGACTCATACATCATCCCACTATTATCTCCACAACTCTCAACAAAACTCGTCCCAAAAACTAACTAGTAATTCAAAACTCTCGCTCTCCTTCCACTAGATCTTCTCATATCTTACAATACATATTTATACTACAAAAATGGATTAAAACACGTTACAACAATGACAAAAAAACTAACCCACTAACCCAAGATAAGTTAGGTTTGTCTACTTTCTAACTTCCTATGTGTGGTTGATCTGCATCCTTATTTCTTTGACTTTCCTACTTCCTCGTGTTGTTTTTCCTTATTATCTGGCACATGCTCCTTTTATGGTCCCTTTTCTAACTATCTTCCTTGATTGTTGCATTGTTCCCCAAAAAGGTCTACACCAACAAACAGGTAAAGTCCTCTCTAAAATTGTTATAAAAAGATCCTTAAGGTGTATAAGAGTTCCGAGAAAGAGGTTAAACTACAACCAAGGGTAGTATATGGTATCATGTATGGGACCAAGGCTAGATGCTACTAGAAATCACATGACCCCCGTTGGAGGTATTCTCAGCGATGACCACAAGGGACACTAGTTTTCTTGCAGATACTATCCAAGCTAAAATTGTCTTTTAGGCATAGAGTAAGACCTAACATTGCTTATAATTGGCTAAAATTTCATCTTCCTTAGACACTAGGAAATAAGTCAATGGCCCAAGATCCAAAGGCATATAGTAGGAGTGATAGTTTTCCCCCTTACATACCACCAACAGATCATTTCAGGTGGCATGGTTTTCCTTGAATAATAGTGATGAGTCAATATACGTTCATGGATAACAACCCGTGATGGTTGTGTTGGTTGTGGAGCCTGATTGTCTTCATGATTTAGAGGTCCTTGATTTCAGTCGTGTTTATACCCCATGAAGAATTTACACCCCAGAAGTATGTACACTCTTCCACGTGGGGGAGCATAGAGGGGGTACCCCCTCTATGGGGTTTGGGAAGGCTATCCCCCCAGCTGGGGGGTTTGGGGGCAAGCGGGCCCCCGGTGGGGGTTCGAGGGTGAAGACCCAGAAGGAAAAATTGTCGTGTAAATGTATGTTGTAATTTAATTTTAAATATGGACCATTCATTATAAGGTCATTGATCTAACGGTAGAAATTATGTTAGGATTTTTTTCCCTAGAAGGCAACCCTCTGTTATGAGGGAAATATATTGTGGCTATGTATTATGGTGAGTATTGTATTCTGAGAGAGGAGACCGTGAGAGAAAGAAGAGGAAGTTACAATGGGTTTTGTTGTAGGTTGTATCCCTTCATTTTCTGGATAATAATAAAGGAAGGAACTAACAATTTCTTTGGTGGATGTAGCCCACACTGGATGAACCACGTAAATCTGTGTATCTTCTTTGCTTTATTTCCGCATTTGTTTTATTTTATTGCTTCGCGATCCTGTTTTTTCTAACAACTGGTATCAGAGAGAAAGGCAACTCGTAGGAAAAGAGGGTTCCTGGTTCGAGTGGGAGCAATGTCGAAAGATGGAAAGTTTAGTGTCGAGAAATTTAATGGCCAAAACTACCAGTCATGGAAGATGCGGATGGAAGATTATTTATATCAGAAGGATCTATTCCTATCATTGGGCGAAGTAGCAAAGTAGCCGATGGCCATGAAGGACGAATAATGGGAGATTCTTGACAGAAAGGCTCTAGGAACGATACAACTGAGCTTGGCAGTATCGACGGCTTTCAATATTTCGAAAGAAAAGACAACAAAGGATCTGATGGACGTGTTTTCTAAACTGTATGAAAAACCCACGGTGTCTAATAAGGTATTTCTAATGAAGAGATTATTTAATATGAAGATGTCAGAAGGTGGGTCTATTACAGATCATTTAAATGGATTTAATACAATTACTAATCAACTCATTTCTATAAAAGTGGACTTTGATGATGAGGTTAGGGCTCTTCTAATCTTGTGATCATTGCCAGAAAGTTGGAACGGCTTGGTCATGGTTGTAAGTAACTCTGTCTCTAGTTCAAATACTTTAAAATTTGATGATGTTGTTAGTGTTATCCTTAGTGAGGAAATGCGACGGAAAAGCACAAATGAGACATTAGGTAATGCGTTGAACATGGAGAACAGGGGAAGAAAAAAGGATAGAGGAAAGGGCTCAAGGAACCGCGAGAATTATAGGAAGGGCAGATCCAAATCCAGACTTAGAAAGATAGAGTGCTAGAATTGTGGGAAGAAAGGACATCTAAAGAAAGACTGCAGAGTTCCAAAGAAACAAAGAGATGGACAACAGGAGAAAATCATGAAGTAAATGTAACAGGTGATGTGTTACAAGATGCTTTGATTCTTTCTATAGATAATATTTCTAAGTCTTGGGTAGTAGATTCAGGGGCTTCATTTCATGTCACACCCCATAGGAAACATTTTCTAGATTATGTTCAAGGTGATTTTGGACAGGTTCATTTGGGTGATGATGCACCATG
>JZKD02S1734289.1:49381-60199 GCA_000966675.3 Picea glauca | reverse complement strand
GTCAGAAGATCGATCGCGTCTGCCATAAGTTGCACGATTATTCAAAGATTGCGGCTGCAGAGTGTCAGAAGCCATGCAGACGCAAAGCCTTCAATGCAATTTCTTGGTTCCGCTGCTGTTGTTGTTTTGAGAATATGTAGGCATGTTTTCCATTTTTGTATCTATCGATGGTAGAGCTAAGCTCTCGACTGAAAAGTTTCAGCAAACATTCTGGTTTCCTTGTTATGCCTCTGTGTTTGAGATTTCTTGGTTTATAACAAACAGTTCTCCCTTTTTCCATCTATCTTTCGTCTCATGCCGGAGAATTCACAGTCGAATGATTCGCGTGGATTGAACAATCTTGTTATAATAAAGGATTTGTTGTGACATTGTTGTGCCCTCTGGTATCTGTATTTGAATGTGAAAGGATTTTGTGTTCGAATGCTTTCTTCTCCAGTCTGTTACAAACCGAATGTATGTGATAGACCTCCGCACTCTTCATGTACAAGTCTTCCACCTACTCACCCTTTATTACAACTCACTGTTTGGAGTTTATCAAGACCTCACTCATCATGCATGCCTGGTCTGGTCTCTGAGTTGAGACGATACCGTTCTGAGTTTCCTTCCATTTGATCACCCTTCAACAAATCGTGACATTAAATTGATGGGCGTCGGGCTCTGATCCTACAAGCAATCCAGGAGTGACTTCCGATAGCCAACATTTCTGGCACCGTTGTCGGGGACGAAGTTGAATATTTTCCCCGGGATTGAACGACAAAGATTAAGCTGATTCTGAAGGTGCATCAGATATCAGAACTTGAAGATTGCTACTGTGCACCTGGCGACTCCACTGTGATGACTCCACTGAGGCGAACCCATTTGATTAGTTGTGGCTTCCGGCGGCAGACACACGCAGTCCAATCCACAACTGGCTCTGGCTGTTACTGAAGAAAATCTAGAGGCGATCCTCAGAAAAGGAAAGGCTTCTCAAGAAGAAAGCTTCATATCCAAATCAGGTATTTCCCCACCTCCCTCTGTAAGAACTCCATTTTCTTATTCGTAGTTTCCTGGTCGTCCTTCGTCTGAGGTTTCCTGTTTTCTGAACTTCGGGAGTGTTCTTGCTGATTTCTCTCCGCCTGGTCTAGTATCAGAGGGAGAGATCCTTGTCACTCCCCCCTCCCTAGAAGTTGTGCCCCAGTACAGACCTCAGGCCTCAAGAGTGTTCACTACTCCTCCTTTTATTACTACTACTGCACGGAGAGAAACATCTACACATTCAGGTCCCTTAGACCTCTCTCTATTTTCCCCGTTGTCCCCTTTGAGGACCTCTTTGCCTACATCTCCCATTCGCACTCCTTCTCCTCCCAGTCCTCCTCCACCTAATATCCCTATGGATGGTGCTAATCCCCCACAAAACAGTATGGATGCCATAGTCGCTGCTATATATGCTCCTCTAGTCCTACCCCATCCTATGAACCCTCTCTCTGCTAGAGACTACTTGAAGTACATGCCCAAGTTCACTGGGGAAGGGGACATAACTGCAGAAGAGCACCTGGTTGCTTTCTACAGTTATGCAAACAATTTGAACATTGAAAACGAAGATGTCCGGATGAGAGTCTTTGTTCAGAGCTTGGATGGTGAGGTGAGGAAGTGGTTCAGGGGATTAGCCCCTGGATCCATTGCTGGAATTGAAGCCTTGGATACTGTTTTCCTGAGCCAGTGGGGAGATAGAAAGGATTACATATATTACATGACTGAGTTTGGGTCCCTGAAGAAGCAGGAAGGAGAGTCTGTCTCTGACTTCTCCAAGAGATTCAATAAAATGTATAACAAGATTCCTGCATAGGTAAAACCCTCAGAGGCCTCTACTCAAATTTCCTATGCTGGTTCTTTTGACCCAGATTTTTGTCTCCTATTGAGAGAAAGAAGAGCCACTTACTTAACCCAAATGAAAGATGCAGCTATAGAGGTAGAATCCAACATATTAGCCACTGACAGACTGAGGACCAGAGCTGACACAGACAGAAGAAAGGGAAAATCAGAAGCCTAAGTTTCTGGCTCCAACACTTCCGACCCATCACTACCCCACCCTCAAGTAAATGAGCTGACCCAGGTGGTGAACTTTCTGAAAGAAGAGATGGAGAGATTAAAGGTAGAAAGGAAACAAATGAAAAAGGGGACTCAGAACACTAAGAACAGAACAGGTTTCAGAAGACCAAACAATTTTGCTCCCCCAGCTATGCATAGAGAGAAGGAAAGAGACAGAGATGACCAAAGAATTCAGGCCCCCTTCCAGAACAATTTTGCAGCTAAGGAACAAGAAGGGGAAGCAGACGAGCCTGAACCTAAAATCCACTCTATAGAATTCACTCCTCCTTTCCCTCATCTAACTCAGTTAGCATACGAGGAATCCCTTATGAACAGTCAGCTAAATGAATTGAGCAAGGGAGACAAAGCTGGTGGTGGCCGAGGCAGGTATAACCTGAGAATCGACAAAAGGGCAGCAGCACCTGATATTCCTGAGCCATCCACCAGAACAGAGAAGCATGTTGATGAGGCAGCAGACAGCCACAGAGGTAAGAAGGCCCATCTCTCCTCCCCTATTATTCAAAATCATGCTCCTGAAATTAGAGAAATTCCAAAGCTTACATATTCCTTTAATTTCGAGCATGAAATTCAAAAGATCAGAATCCCTGTGCCCCTCACCGAGTTAATAAAACATGGAGAATTCAAAAAATGCTTCTCCAACCTTTTGAAGTCTGAAGCCTCGGTCCCATCCACTGACTTTATAAACCTCCAAGATGAAAAGCCAGCAGTTGTCCTAGGACCTATGGTAGAAGATAGAGATGATTCATCCCCTCCCTTCTACACCTCCCTGAACATACATGATAAGGTACTGCACAATTGTTTGATGGATTCGGGAGCCTCTCACAACCTCATGCCCAAAGCTGTCATGGAAGAACTAGGACTGGAAGTCACCTGAGCCTATCATGACCTATATTCTTTCGACTCCAGAAGAGTGCAGTGTTTGGGAGTCATCAAGGATCTCGTAGTCTCTTTGTTTCAGCTGCCCATGAAAAGTATGCTCATGGATATTGTGGTAGCTGATGTCCCCCCCAAGTTTGGCATGCTATTGTCCAGGTCTTGGATTAAGAGACTCGGAGGGACGTTACAGATGGACCTCACATATGCCACCATCCCAGTCTTTGGGGGAGAACATAGGAGATTGTACAGAAGCTCAACTAGCCTACATTATCAGTGATGAAGCAGACCCCACTAATCACCCCATCTTTGCACTCGACATTGGCTTGGGGTCTAGCTTGTTACAGGTCACTGAGACTTATGGGGCCCCTTTGCAAATCAGAAAGCAGCCCAGTCTTAATCAAGAAATGCCTCCTCTAACCACCTCTGTTTGGAAGATGTTCTTTGATGGAGCTTCTTCCAGTATAGGTGCAGGCACTGGAGTGGTACTCAGATCCCCCTCTCAAGAGACCATATCTCTGTCATACAAGATGGAATTTGAAGTCACCAATAACGTGGCAGAGTATGAATCTCTGGTTCTGGTATTAAGAGCTGCAAAGGAGATGGGAATCAGAGAAATGGCTGTATTTGGAGATGCAGAACTGATTGTCTAGCAGGTCAAAAACGTTTATCAGGCTAAGCATCCTTGACTCAAGAATTACAGGAATGAGGTATGGGACCTAGTTGATAATTCTTTCCTAGCTTTTAACATCTCTTTCATTCCGAGGGAAGAAAATTCCTCAGCCGACTTTCTAGCATTTTCGGCTAGTCTGTTCGAAGTTCCTGTGTCACCCACTGCTCAATCTGATGTCGAGATAAGATACAACCCCGCAGTACCAGACAATGTCAGACATTGGAGGGTATTTGAAGATGATTAGGATATTGAAAAATTCCTCCAATCCATTGATGACTTTTCTGCATTGCACAGAGATGAGGACCCTGACACAGAAGATGATCATCTTCCCAAGGGTTTTTTGAATGAAATTTCCGACCACCAGATTATTCAACTACTGAGCAATCACATACCAAGAGGTCTGATCCCATTAGAAATATTGTTCGATGGGAATAATGTGGCAGTGAGGGGGAGAGTTTCAGGCGATGATGCTAATACGGCTGAGTGCAACATAGGCACAACGGAGGAGCCCAAGTTTGTCAAGCTGTCAAGGAGTCTGACCGAGGAACAGAGGATCGAATATACGAAGCTGCAGAAGGAATTTGCTGATGTGTTCATGTGGACCTACCAAGACCTCAAGACTTATGACACGTCAGCCATTGAGCACAAGATCCCACTGAAAGAAGAGGCTAAGCCATTCAAGCAGAAGCTGAGACAGATAAATCCTACGCTGCTACATGTCATGGAGAGAGAGGTGAAAAAGTTGATGGATGCCGAAATCATAGTCCCCTTGAGATACTCTAACTGGGTAGCCAATTTGGTCCTAGTAAGAAAGAAGAGCGGAGAAATCAGACTCTGTGTCGATTTCAGGAACCTGAACAGGAGTTCAAGGAAGGACAATTACCCCCTTCCCAACATGGAACATATATTGCAGAAGGTCACTGGTGCATCTAGAATATCTATGATTGATGGCTTTTCTGGCTATAATCAGATATCAGTCATGCCTGAAGACAGAGAAAAGACAGCCTTCACCACTCCGTGGGGCACATTCATGTATGCCAAGATGCCATTCGGGTTGATGAACGCAGGAGCAACATTTCAGCGAGCCATGGACAAGGCCTTCATCGGGGAGAAAGACAGGTTTGTGGTGATTTACCTAGATGATATAACAGTCTTCTCCAAGACTGATATAGAGCACCGCTGCCACTTGAAGAGGGTTTTCTTGAAGTGTCGTAGGTTTTGCCTTTCCCTGAATCCCAAGAAATCATTGTTTGCTATGCAAGAGGGGAAATTATTAGGCCATTTAGTATCAGCAAAGGGAGTGAGAATTGACCCTGACAGGGTAGAAGCGATCCAGGCCCTATCACTTCCCAGATCTAAGAAAGAGGTCCATGCATTCTTTGGAAGAATAAATTTTCTGAGGAGATTTGTTTCCAATTTTGCTGAGCTGGTGAAACACATCACAGCCATGCTTAGAAAGGGGAATGAAGTGAAATGGACTGCTGAACCCAGGGAGTCTTTTGACCAAATTAAGAAGGCATTGACTGAAACTCCTGTGCTAATCAGTCCAGATTATTCTAAAGATTTTCTAATATTTTATTTTTCTTCCTGTGACACAGTAGCGACAGTTTTTTTGCAGAAAAATGATCAAGGACAAGAGCAGCCCATTTTTTTCTTTAGCAAGGCACTGAGAGATGCAGAGCTCTGGTACGAGATCATGGAGAAGTAGGCTTATGCCTTGGTGAAAGCTCTCAAGCTTTCAGAGTCTATGTCTTGCATTCAAAAATCATTGCATATGTCCCTTCAGCCTCTGTGAAGGACATTCTTATACAACCTGACATAGATGGAAGACGAGGTAAATGGATCGCCAAGATCCTAGAGTTTGATCTGGAGATTAAGCCCACCAAGCTAATAAAGGGGCAAGGTTTAGCCAAGTTGCTGGCTGAATCAAATTGCGAGGCCTTGGGGATCAATTTCATTAATGAGCAAGCTGAGTCATCCAACAGGGATTCCCAAAGCATGGTACCACTAGCAGCATGCCCCTGGTACAAAGATATCTTGTATTTTTTGCAAGAATTGAGGCCTCCTGATGGGATGGAAAAAGGAAAAGCAAGGGCTTTGAAGCTCAAAGCTGTCAGGTACTACCTTATAGACCAAGCCTTATATTGGAAAGACCCCCAGGGGGTATTACTGAGGTCTCTGGACCCACAGCAGGCCCAGAAGGTTATATTCGACTTCCATAGTGGTCTCTGTGGAGGTCATCATTTTCGTAAGACCACAGCTCATAAGATCCTTCAAGCTGGGTATTACTGGCCCACCTTATTTCCTGATGTTTGCAGGGAAATCCGAGCTTGCCTTAAATGCTAGAAATTCTCAAGAAAGCAACAGCTCAAATCCTTTCCATTGAAACCTGTGGTGGTCTCGGCACCTTTTCGACAGTGGGGATTGGACTTCATCAAGGAAATTCACCCTCCCTCAAGCGGCCAGCACCGATGGATTCTGACAGTAACTGACTACTTCACTAAATGGATAGAAGCTGTCCCTACCAGAAGCACTTCTCACAAAGTAATCATCAGCTTCCTGGAAGACATCATAGCTAGATTTGGCTGCCCTAGTAAAATTGTCACTGACAATGCTTCCCCATTTCGGTCTGAGCCCCTGATCAAGTTTTGTGAGCAATTTGGAATTTCACTAATTCACTCCACTCCCTATTATCCTCAAGGAAACAGACTGGCAGAGTCCTCCAGTAAAATCCTAATCAAGCTTGTCAAAAAGCTACTGGAGGACAATAAAAGAGCCTGGGACTCAAAGCTCAAATTTTCTCTTTGGGCTGATCGGGTGACAACAAAGAAATCCCTGGGCCTCTCACCCTTTCAACTGGTTTATGGAATGGAGGTCGTTTTCCCCACCCAGCTTGCCTTGCCTGTAGCCAGTCTCCTCCAGGCTTATGAGGGAGAACCTAACCATGTGCTAAGAATAATTCATCAGATGGTGGAGGTGTAGCAGATTAGAGAACAGGTCCTGGACAGAGCTTACAATCATCAGCAGAAGATCAAGCAAGCTTTAGACAGGAAGAGCAAAAAGAAGGAATTTGAGCAAGGTGATCTAGTGCTCAAATGGGATGCACCCAGGCAGGAAAGGGGCAAGCACAGTAAATTTGATGCCCTCTGGTTCAGGCCTTTCAAGATTCTTGAAGTTTTCTCAAACAACACTTACAGGTTGCAGGATCTAGAAGGCAATGAAGTTTTCAGTGGCCCAGTCAATGGGCATTTCTTAAAAAAATGTTTTCTGTGAGCCACAGTTGGCTCTTTTTGTTTTGTTTTGTAAATATTGTTTGTGTTTTTGTTTTCGGACTAATAAATGACTCCATAGCCCAATAGCAAAGGCACTAAGTCTGCAAAAGAGTTCTTAGAGAATCACAGGGACGAATCTATCCCCCGTGGAGCCAAATGTTAGTGATATTTCTTGTAAAGGGGGTTGGAATGTGAAATAAAGGGTTATAAACCCATTTGTCCTAAGTTTTGGTGCAAATGCACCTGTGTTAAACGAAAATCAAGTTTGAACGGCTGGGACTTGCGCACCTGGATCAACGACGCACGTTGGATTCCGGACCCCCCTTGCCTTTCTACCTTTAAGCGGGGGGGGTCCGGAATCGGGTGCGCACCTCTCCAACGGTCTATATTAGCGCGCCCGGATCAACGGCGACAAAGGTGATTTCGGACCCCCCCCCACCTTTCTACCTTTAAGCGGAGGGGGGGGGGATCCGAAATCGTGGACGCAGCTTCTCGACGGCCACGATCGAGGAGCCCGGATCAACGACTCATGAGCAGCCTCATCCCTCTCAGCTACCCTACCTTTAACCCGCGCGGGCCCCTCTCCCGTCACGTCATCGTCCTTCCCACCTTTCCACTGCTGTCGTGTGTCATCGCTCCCCTCTCTCTCACTCGTCCACATGGCCTTTTCCCCGTCTCATCATCCATTGTCCACCCACCACGTGTCCTTTTCCCTCCACGTCAACTTCTCACTAAAATGCATCCCCTACATCTACCCTCTTGCCCCCTACGCTCGTTCCTTCTGCCAAGTGTCTCTCCTACAACCCTTCTCGCCTCCCTATCTATTCAGGTCTCATCCTTGTAATCCGACCCCACCACCCCTATCATGCGCCTCATCCTTCATGCTGGCCTCCATGCCTACCCATCCTTCAAGTTGTTCAGTTACTCCAGGTGGCGGTGTGGGGAGTATTCCATATCCCAAAATGCTGAGTTGGCTGGGCCGTTATCAATCCCAAGAAGCAGTTATTGAAGCTGTTGAGGGTGGTTAGACATCGTCTCCGCCATAATGGGGACGTCCTGCAATGAATTAAAGGCACATCGATTCGCCAATGTAACTGTCAGAAGATCGATCGCGTCTGCCATAAGTTGCATGATTATTCAAAGATTGCGGCTGTAGAGTGTCAGAAGCCATGCAGACGCAAAGCCTTCAATGCAATTTCTTGGTTCCGCTGCTATTGTTGTTTTGAGTATATGTAGGCATGTTTGCCATTTTTGTATCTATCGATGGTAGAGCTAAGCTCTCGACTGAAAAGTTTCAGCAAACATTCTCATTTCCTTGTTATGCCTCTATGTTTGAGATTTCTTGGTTTATAACAAACAGTTCTCCCTTTTTCCATCTATCTTTCGACTCATGCCGGAGAATTCATAGTCGAATGATTTGCATGGATTGAACAATCTTGTTATAATAAAGGATTTTTTGTGACATTGTTGTGCCCTCTGGTATCTGTATTTGAATGTGAAAGGATTTTGTGTTCGAATGCTTTCTTCTCCAGTCTGTTACAAACCGGATGTATGTGATAGACCTCCGCACTCTTCTTGTACAAGTCTTCCCCCTACTCACCCTTTATTACAACTCACTGTTTGGAGTTTATCAAGACCTCACTCATCATGCATGCCTAGTTTGGTCTCTGAGTTGAGACGATACTGTTCTGTGTTTCCTTCCATTTGATCACCCTTCAACAAATCGTGACATTAAACTGATGGGCGTCGAGCTCTGCTCCTGCAAGCAATCCAGGAGTGACTTTCGATAGCCAACAAACTGGTATCAGAGAAAAAGGTAACTCACAGGAAAAGAGGGTTCCTGGTTCGAGTGGGAGCAATGTTGAAAGATGGAAAGTTTAGGTTCGAGAAATTTAACGGCCAAAACTACCAGTTATGGAAGATGCAGATGAAAGATTATTTATATAAGAAGGATCTATCCCTACCATTAGGCAGAGTATCAAAGAAACCGACAGCCATGAAGGACGAAGAATGGGAGAGTCTTGATAGAAAGGCCCTAGGAATGATACAGTTGACCTTGGCAGCGTCGGTGCCTTTCAATATTTCGAAAGAAAAGACAATGAAGGATCTGATGGACGCGTTCGCTAAACTGTATGAAAAACCCTCGGTGTCTAATAAGGTATTTCTAATGAAGAGATTACTTAATATCAAGATGTTAGAAGGTGGGTCTCTTGCAGATCATTTAAATGAATTTAATATGGTTACTGATTAACTAAGTTCTGTAAAAGTGGACTTTGATGATGAGGTTAGGGATCTTCTAATCTTGTGTTCATTGCCAAAAAGCTGAAATGGCTTGGTCGTGGTTGTAAGTAACTCTGTCTCTGGTTCAAATACTTTAAAATTTGATGATGTTTTTGGTGTTATCCTTAGTGAGGAAATGCGATGGAAAATCACAGGTGAGACATCAGGTAATGTGTTGAACATGGAGAATAGGGGAAGACAAAAAGATAGAGGAAAGGGCTCAGGGAACCACGGGAATTCTAGGAAGGGAATATCCAAATCCAGACTTCGAAAGATAGAGTGGTGGAATTGTGGGAAGAAAGGGCATTTGAAGAAAGACTTAAGTGGTCCAAAGAAGCAAAGAGATGGACAACAGGAAAGAAATGAGGAAGCAAATGTAACAGGTGATGTGTTACAAGATGCTTTCATTCTTTCTGTAGATAATATTTCTAAGTCTTGGGTGGTAGATTCAGGGGCTTCATTTCATTCCACACCCCATAGGAAACATTTTTTATATTATGTTCAAGGTGATTTTGGACAGGTTCATTTGGGTGATGATGGAACATGCAAAATTGTTGGAATGGGAAAGGTAAAAATAAAGCAACACAATGGAAACCAATGGTTGTTGAAAGAGGTAAGACATGTTCCAGATTTAAGAAAAAATATAATTTCAATGGGATAGTTGGAAAGTGAAGGTTGTATATCCATATTTACAGATAAGACGTGGAAGGTCATCAAAGGATCATTGGTGATAGAAAAAGGAGAGAAGGTAGGTACATTGAATTTATGTACTCATAATACTAACTCTTCTATCTCTTTAGCTTCTACAGGGGTGGATACAGCACTGTGGAATCATAGGATGGGACACATGAGTGAGAAGGGTATGCAGATGCTTCACAAAAGAAATTTGCGGCCAGATCTTAAACAAATTGATTTGGACTTCTGTGAGCATTGTGTTTATGGAAAACAAAAGAGAGTCAGATTTCTCAGAGTCGGAAAAGAAAAGAAGAATGAAAGGTTAGAGCTTGTTCATACAAATGTATGGGGACCAACTCAGGTATCATCTCTTTGTGGATCTCATTATTATGTTACTTTTATTGATGATGCAACTAGAAAAAATTGGGTTTATTGCATTCGACAAAAATCTGATGTTTTTGGTACTTTTAAGAAATGGAGAGCTTTAGTTGAGAATGAGACAGGAAAGTTTGAAGTGTCTCGGATCAGATAGTGGAGGTGAATATTGCAGCAAGGAGTTTGATGATTACTCTTCATACCATGGGATTCGTAGAAAGAAGACAGTTGCAAGAACACCATAAGAAAATGGCGTGTCAGAAAGGATGAACAGGACAATCATGGAGCGTGAAAGGAGTATGAAATTGCATGTCGGTTTTCCCTTACAGTTCTGGGCAGATGCTTTGATACTGTTGTTTACTTAATAAACAGAGGACCTTCAAGCTCTTTGGATGGTAGAATTCTAGAGGATGAATGGACAGAAAAAAGGTAAACTATTCTTTTTTGAAAATTTTCGGTTGTGAAGCATTTGTCCATATTGATAAAGAAATTAGAACAAAGCTTGAGTCTAAATCCAAGAAGTGTACCTTTATTGGATACGGTGTTAATGATTTTGGTTATCGATTATGGGATTATGAAAAT